>JAEQML010066877.1:0-19590 GCA_016904865.1 Pissodes strobi | reverse complement strand
TATATATATATATATATGTATCGTGAATCGAAATCCGCCTTGCATTTCTACGTTTTGACGAAAAATTTTTCTTTAAATATTAATATTCTATAATATTCAGATGTTGAAATGGCTTAAATCGATATGCAAAAATGCAAACTTTTAACATATTTCAGGCATTTTATCTAAGCGAGGAATCTTGAATATTAACTTTTCATTATATAAAAGCAGTTAATCAGCATAGTTAAAATTTATTAAAATCCTCACTGAATGGACATCCAAAGGTACATTAATTATTCATTGACATACTCGATTCATAAATTCAAACCTATTATAATAAGTTACATTATATTTAGCTTTCCCTTTTAAAGTTATGAGTTATTTATGACGGCATAATAATATTCCTTAATTAGTAAATCTGTCATTCAGCAGATAATAATTATCTAATTATCTGACCGAATTATGAATTTAGATATTCATGCATTGCAGGTAGGTATACTTTATTTCATAATCATTAAGAGGACATAACGACTAAAAAAAAAGAAAGCGCGATTGTTGTTATATAAAATGGTATTGACGCGTTCGTATGACTAAATTTGTCCCTTATCATTCCTAGAGGATTAAATGTTTAAACTCATCTGAACGGGACTTAAAGGTCATTAACACGCTTTTATTAGCTTCACCTGTATGTATGTTTGTAATGGAATCTTTAGACGAGATTTCCATCCACATCAAAACGTCAGATTAAGCTGAAACTTTGCACAATTATCATGACAATATAATAATTTGACAAAAAAAATTTGATTTCAAAAATGTTCAAAAAAAAGTTAAAAAAAATTGATAGTGACGTGTCGCGGCAAAACTTAACACGACAAAAAATAAATTCAACTAGCTCACCCTCTAAAAAAGATATCATTGTCTCCAAAGTGTCTTCTAATACAGTTTTTGTGGTAAATTTTTTGAATTTATCGGCTATATCTAAATCTGACGGCCACTTTGTTACTTTAAAAGAAGCTCCCCGTTTTTGATAAGAAGTCCTTACATCTAGAGCTGGTAAATTTTGAAAAACATAATATTATGGATGCATAATTTCAAAACAAACTTATTTTTAATAATGTTGGAAAACTTTGGAAACAAATCTTCCACTGTAATTGTAGCATTATCTGTACCAAAAGTTTAATGAAGATGCACTCTGTTATTGTCTTGGTGAGCAAACTTAGAGGTATGCCCATTTACACTAGACATTTTTTATATAAATGAAATGATTTCTAAATTGCGAAAAGGTGTTACTAAATGCATGTCTGAAGAACTTTTGCAATTTGCTTAGAATAAAGCCTAAAACCTCTCAACATGTAACCTGTTTCATTTACAATGTAAACTTTGTTGCTTGTTTGGGGTAGGTTTGGCAACATCGCGTTTTGTAACTAACTATACAATTTTCCTTATTTTGAGATGATTTTCAAAAATGGCAGATTTAAGTGGTGAAAATCCCAAAACATATATTTCGCTAAAAGTATCAACAATGATTCGAGAAACTTCAAAATTACCTTTTTGAAACATACTTTTTTATTTAATTAATTTTTTGTATTAGTTTGGCTAGCTCCATTTTAAAATGTTACTGGCTCCGCTTCTGAGCTCGAACTGATGCTATATATAGACCTTAAACTCTTGGAGCTAGCCGCTGTACGGCAACTATTGAGTCTGACCAGTAACGCAATGACTTGGTTTGTTTAATATTCAGAGGGTTTGTTTACTATTTTAGAATGTCTAATATTTCACTTCACGCATAGGCCTCTGCTCGCTTCGCTCGCTACGGGGGTGCAGCCCACGAAAACTAACCAAAACTAACCCAAGGCATGCCCGAAATAAAGAAAAAAACCTCCTTACAAACATAATCTTAAAAAATAAAAGAGGACATCGACGGGAATCGAACCCAGACCCAGCATCTAACCACTGAACCACCAAAGCATTTTACGGCAATTCATTGCACCGTAAAGATATCGGTAAACTGAGGGCCATACGTTATTAGTCAGACTGGCACGGTCAAACCGGCGCAACGTTGCCAATTCTTGGCAACGTTGGACGTATAAATAGAATTACCCATGTCTTTACGATTGCTTCCAACGGCTTTGGTAGTGCAGTGGTCAGATCCTGTTTTTTTTTGTGTTCTGAGAAAATGCTCTTTTACGCATACCCCTTGGGAGAGGCATACCCACTGAACATTCAGCAGTGTCCCGACCTGTGCTTTAACCCCCCAGGGGTCTCGATTGCAGGCCGGAGGGAGGACTTCAGATCCTGTGCTTGTGATATGGAGGCCCTAGTTCGATTTCCATCGGTGGTAATATAGTTTTTTAAGATTAGGTCTGTTTCTTTTTTAAAATTTTGGGTTAGTTTCATATGGTTGCGCCCCGGAGCGAGCGGAGGGCCATGCATGAAATTATTATGCTGTTTTAAATTAAGAGAAATTGGAACTGAGAATTGGCAACGTTGCTATCCCCTGATTTATATTTTGTGACCGTCTAGTTCTAACTTTGCAATGCAAAGACTTCGGGCATGCGTAATGGCGAATCAAAAACAGGTAGCGGTGGCAGCGGGGGCACAACCAATCAAAACTAACCGAAGGCATGCTCAAAATGAAGAAAAAAAAATGAGGCTACTAATACCTATTTTTTATTCGCCATTAGGCATGCACGAAGCCTTTGCATCGAAAATTTAGCTGATTCCCTAGATCCTTTTTTGAATCTGCGTACGTCAGGGTTGCCAGATTTCGCCGGTCGAAATTTGAAAATACCTTAAATTTAGGACTTTTAAACAAATACTAAAAAAATGCATATTTTGTTTTCGTAGATGCTGATTTGTTATTTTTGGACTTTAAAAACATTTTCCGCATATCTCTCTAAAATACTCGAAAATAAGCTGTGGTACAAATAAATTTCCAAAAACTAGAAAATATTTAGTGCAAATAAAATAAAGAAATAATTTGTCGAAAAAAAAAATAATTTTCAAATGGAAGAAATAATTTATCACCAAGAGTGAAATGACAATATTGAAAACTTCAATAAATCGATATTAAAAGCTAAATAAAACTTTGAAAAAAGTGCCTTGAAGCCGGAAACCCCTCACACGTTAGACGCCACCGTCTCACTCGAAGGCTTTTGTCGAAAACGAATATAAGTATATGAACCGGTATTATACGAATTTAATAGTTGAATATTATGTTTATAATTTGGCAGCCAGGTAGATGTTTATTCAAATTAATACAAGATGTACAGGGTGATCCAATAGAACCTTAAATGCCTTGCTACTGACTGTTTCTTTCTCACTTGGCTTAAGTTGACTTGAGCCGACTTTACCTGAATAAGCGTTAAAGAGCCGAGAGCGTGTTACGTGATGGCTCAATTTTGTTTAGTATCCTGAAAAAATGTGATAAACACGCCTAACAAATATAACATTTCTTTAACTGATTAGTATATCTGACCTTAGAGTTGATTGAACATTTTTATGCGGCAACAATAGATGGGGTTTGCGCAGCTCGGACATTAAGGCTAGTTAAATATAAGGTGTGTATATTTTCTGGGACAATTGAATTTTTGGGATTTACCAGGTGAGATGTACGTCGAGTAATGTTAGGCATTAAATCCTCTATTATTCCCCAGGAAAGTATAACTGGGGAAAGAATCATCCCCAAAATGGGGAAAATCCCTTAAGTCAGCAGCCCTGGTATGCATCTACTTCTACAGGCTGCCGCCTGTGCAGATTGTAACGTGCCATAGGCTCCGCCTCCAGGGTTTCTGATCTTGATTGGCGCGATAAGTGGAATCAGGGTAATTTTCTTGGTTCTTTAGAAAAAAAAAACTAAATTTTTGGGATTTTGAGAGCGTCTGGGGCTTTTCGCAAAGATAGATCGACAGGAGATATATTGGCCTATGTCACTCATATAGGGAGTAGGGCAATTGAGAACTACGGAGAATCTCGAGCGATTGCGTTGGATATTTCGAAGGCATTCGACAGAGCTTGATATGATGGACTGCTCAACAAACTGCCGTCCTTCGGACTGCCATGCCAGTCTCTCTCTGCAGCTGGCTTGCCAGCTTCCTTAAGAACCGATCTCTGTACGTTGCAGTTGATGGACAGATCTCAGACACATACGCCATTAACGCGGGCGTGCCTCAGAGCGCAATACTTTCACCAACTCTGTTCCTCACCTATATTAATGGCCTGCTAACCGAAAGGAATAATCTTGTTTACAGTTTTGCAGATGACAGTACCCTTGTCTCCCAATTTAGATCAGAAAATCCTTTACTAGCGACTGAGACTTATCACCGCAGACAGGAATAGATTGCAGCAATTAATCAACACCTGGAGAAAGTTCAAACTTGAGGCGTCAGATATTTAGTCCAGTTCAATGCATCAAAAACCCAAACAGCCACGTTTACCAAGAGGGTCAATACGGCGGATCCTGACATCATCCTGGCCGGTCCTGGCATGATCACGTTGCTATATCGCAAAATCAGCCTCCCGCTCCCAGAAGCTTGGTGCGCTATTTCGCAACAAAAAAATGTATACACCGCAGCAGTTGCTCTTGCTGTACAAAGCGCAATTGCTCACACATCTGGGGTGCCGCATCAAAGCACACTCTAAAGCTGCTAAATTCCATTCAGAAGAGAGTTGTGCGTCTTGTCGGCGACCCGGAGTGGACCCGGAATCTGGATAGTCTGGAACACCGCGGACATGTGGCCGGGATGTCTCTGTTTTACAGATTCTTCCACGGTATATGTTCCTAGGATTTGGCCCGTCTCATCTCGCCCCTGGCAAGGCCTGTCAGACAGTCACGACGGAGATCAAGACCGCACCAGTTCATCGTACAACTGGACACATCTAGAACATCGCTTTGCAAGAACTCCTTTATCTGGCGCACTGTATCACTGCGGAACTCACTCCCACGAGATCTGTTTCCCCTTAATTATTACAACCTACAACTCTTGAAGCACCGTGTCAATCAACAATCTTCACACACACACCGCTCGTCAAGCGCCATAGGATATCCCTTTAGTGTGCGTGCCATTACCATAAGAAAAAAATGCATATTGTGCAGTGGCTCACTATGTGTAATCTTGTGTAATGTTGAAATCGATGGCAAGTGGTGTTAGGAGAGCGTCACTGCAGTCTGGTTCCTTCTGAGGTTCTTCTTGTGCTTCTGGATTTTAGTTGAAATGCGTTTATTTATCTGCCCTATGTATGGTTTTCGGTAGTTCCCGCAAGGATGCTGTACCCTCCATGGTTCTCTAGCTTAACTTTATCCTTTCTTTTAGGTTCCCGAGCACTTGAGCTAAGACTTTTTTTGGCTTGATTTTATGTTTCCTTAGGATTCTGTTGACTTCCTTTGTGACTCCCTTCATGCTATTTGCATTTCTTCGTAGCGTTTTAATTTGTTTTTTTTTTTCCTTTGTCTTCAAGTCGGATTTATTACGCGATAGGATCGATATATCATTGTGTTTGCCACTGACTGGGTTTGTAATGGATGGTGGTGGGATATCTATTGGTGGTAAGACCACTTATTGCTATAGATTGGAGGAGGTCTATGAAGGGTAGCTTCTTATCTTCTTTTCTTCCAGTGTGAACTCGATTGTCCAATTTTTCACTGTCATGAGACTATATGATGAAGATGTCGCCGACGTAGCGTTTCCACAGAGTACGTTTTAAGGTTGCGTTTTGTAGAGCATTTTTATTGTAAATTCGTCATAAAGAGGTTTGCGGAGACTAATCAGTGATCATGATGGGTATTAAAGACAACCCAAGTTTGATTATCTTGGATCGGTCGTAAAGTTTTGGACTTCTGCAAAATTTTTCTCTTTTAGGATAATGTTCTTCTCAATTTCCGGGCCCTGGTGTGCGGCTCTTATTTTGGTATTGGTAGTCTTCTATAGATAGATGATAGGACGATGTCAGGATGTCCGACATTTGCTTCATGCAATCTGTTCTGCTTCCTTTGTCTTTGAGAGTATTGAGGGCATAGACTTCCGCCGGCGTTAAATTTGGTCGTGGTGGTTGGCATGTTTTTACTACACGAGCATGGGCTTCCTCTTCCGGTTTCTTATGTAGTGTTGCTTTTACGTGAGAAATTATACCTTTAGGAGTTATTACAAAAATGGCACTTTTGCTAAGTACCTAAACCTAAATATTGGATGGTTTGGTAAGTTGATGAGTGGGATCCCTATTGGCTGACTTAGGTATATGTTTATCCTTCATGATGTCCGCCATTTGCTTTATGCAATCTGATGCGCTTCCTTTGTCTGCTTCGACTATAGTTATTTCCTTGATGCCTTTGAGAGTCTTGTGGGCAGGTACTTTTGCCGGTGTTAAATTTCATCGTAATGGTCAGCATGATTTTAGTACACGGGAAGCCTCCTCTCTCACTGGCTCAGCTTCCTCTTCTGGTTTCCTACCTAGTCTAGTATTGTTTCTACGTGAGAAATGATACCTTTAGGAGTTACTACAGAATTGGCACCTTTGCTAAGTACCTTATTTTATGATTAGGTAGGTAATTGATGATGAGAGACTACATGGATGGTACCCAGTGTTTTCCAGTGGCTCTCTTGTACGCTTTTTATTCAGCTTCTCTGTTTTAAGACTGATGTTTCATTATATTAAAAATAGTCTGATAACTGACACATAAAAGCACATCAGTAGTAAATGCTCAACAACTAAAACATCTAAAATAATTTAACGAGCATTATCTTAATAGGACTGCAATTATTAGGCTTACACCCTGTAAATAAGATAATTACTGAAATGCATGTAATACCTTTTCTAATATATCACCACTGCCACAAAATTGCTATGGATAACTAGATTATTAAAACTAATGGAAGTGAAAGTAACTAATATAACAATTATGAACTTATCGAAAATAATTACGTTGTAAACAAGTAAAAATTGCAGTTTACATGCTACAAAATTGCAGCTCGAATAAAAATGTACAAACAAAATACATAGGATGTTGTGAATAACATTCGCCAAATCTGAACGGCATAGCTTGGTTACGATATTTTATCGTACATTGAAGATTCCAGCGGCACATCATTCACTTAACTGCCATTGTTCGCGGTTAAAAATATATTTTTACAAATAAGCTTTTCTGTATACTTCAGGTATTCATTTCCTAGATTTGTCTGGATTTTCTTTAATTAATATCAAGCAAAAGCGTGAGAGATATGTATCTTAGAAATTGTAATCTCCCGCAGGGCCCCAAAAATAATCCTCATGGAACAAGAAAAAGGACATTCCGAGTAATCCTTCTCGCCTGTTTCAAACGAAAAGTGTCACCTTTTCAGGTTCTTTGTCATGTAATCCCCTAATCCCCGTTTTTCTGCGTTTGCTCTTATATTTCCCGAAGAGGCGAATCTCCGAGAGCGGATTAGGTTATCTAATTAGTTAATATAAGGCATCTTGTTGAGTAAAGTTTCTACTTGATAAGATCATAAATTTGACGTACTTTTTCTCGTATTTTAGTAAAGGAATCAGAGCCTACGAAACAATAACCAAAAACCTGCCCATAAACGTATTTTACATTGAATCTTGCAATACAGGTGAAGCGGTCGCAGTTTCCTTTTTTTACTTTTACCATTAGCGTGCCTAGGACTAATATCGATTTTCATTGGAAAATGTTCTGTTGTGATTATTCCTTTTCACTTAGAATTTTGTATAAAGAGTATTTGAAGTATTCATGCGAACAAATCTTCTAATAAGTATTGGCGAGTACTTTCTGAAACACCCTGAGTACGTCTATTAGTACCTTATCTCACAAGTGAAATTCTGTTATTGTATTATATTGTCCTATTTTAGAAACAGCCCCATTTGGCCTTTTGACGCCTAGATGCGGAGAGCCAGGACACGTATTATACTGATTTTAATTTTCCTGCAAGCAGAGACAGAGAAGGAATCTTATCCTACGTGACGGGTTAGCGCGAAGAATTGGAGATTCTTTCTTTATTCAGTACATGCTGTGTTTACAGGAAAGTCAATGAGACAAAAACATATTGGATTTTAGGGCTCATATAATGAATCTTTGAAGGAGTGTGATACATAGCTAAAAACTTCCGTGGTTTTTCAAGCAAACCAATTAGAATTTTGTCAAAAAACTTTAAATTGGAAAAGCTCTTTTCCATTTAGAGCATCTTTTAAAGACATGTTTGTTTCTTTAAGGTAGATAAAGATAGCAATAGCAAGTATTAAAGTTCTACAGGAAGGGCAAAACCTTATTTCACCATGTGAGCTGATTCTCCCGGAGAAAGTATTTTACCTCCTCCGGCTCCGAGAACACTCGCTCTCATGAGTACACTACATAGATCTCATGACGAGAGGCTCAGGTGCTGGGGTTCCTATGAATTTGAGTAAGACAATGCATTCCCATTTTTTTGATAAATTACTTTTATAATTAACAGTTGCTGCAATATCTGTATGAAAAATCGATGTTATGTAAACGGTAGTGTGGGATTTTCAAACTTTATTAAAAATTCAGAAGAATAATAAATAGAGTAACAAACAATTAATTAAAGGTCTTTGATATATACAATTTCAAATATAAAAAAGCGAAAAAAGATTTCCAAAGATAATAATTTCGAAAACCCTTAAAGTGTAGTCTCTTCAAATTAGCGAAAACACAAAAAAATCTAATAATATCATCATCTTCTTCTTCTTGTGCCATGCCCGATTATCGTGCGTTGGCTAGCATATTGGCTATAATAATTTTATTAGTGGCATCTCGGAAAAGGAATCCAGAAGATCTGCAAAACCATTTCCTCAGGTTTCTAAGTCATGACGTTCTCTTTCCGAATATCTTTCCTTGTATTATCAAATGAAGTATATTATATCTCTCTGGGTGACGCATTATATGGCCAAAATATTCTAGTTTGCGGCTTTTTATTGTTCTGGTCACTTCGGTGTCCTTACACATTCGTTGCAAAACGACCTCGTTACGAACTGTGTCCACCCAACTTATTCGTAGGATCCTCCGGTGCTCCCAAATTTCAAAGGCTTCAAGATTCTGAGAAGTATATCGGTCAACGTCCAGCCTTCGGCACCATATAGTACAGTAGAGAATATATAGTATCTTACTAGCCTAATTTTCAGTTTTAAAGTGATGATATTTCCATATAAGATCGTCTTTATCTAGAAAAATGCAGCTCTGGCTTTCTCTATCCTAATTCTAATTTATTTTCCAATGTCCCAGTTCTCATTTAGACTACAACCAAGGTAAGTGATACTGTTGATCACAATTAGTTCTGTTGCTTCGGCCGCGCTGGCAACACGTTTACCAATCCGCTCTGCGAAAACAGTCAAAAAGTGAAGTGAGGTAAAATACGCTAACGACACACAAAGCAGCACTATACTTTTCAGTGTAGTGTATGCGACCAAAAATCGTTTAACGTTGGCTCACGCTGGCGTATAAAATCGTTTGACGTTAGCGCAACACAGAGTGACGGCACGATCGTACTTAGAGTGCATGTATCTCGTCACTTTGTGAACACAACAGCAGAACAACCCACCACAACAAAACGAAGGAAGCAGAAAATTCAGGCGGCAGGGAAGCCTGCACAGCGAAAATTCCGCCGGAAGAGGCGATGACCGGAGCGGTGAGAAAACAACGTGATAAATCTCCAGTTACAAAAGTGCACACAAGTAAGTTAAAACACACGTCAAACACAATAACACAACATAAAACACACATTAAAATGGAGTCGTCTCTTATTAAAAAGCTTGAGGCGGAAAACCTCGAGCTTAGAAAAACTATCATAAAATTAAGACAAGACTCGGATAAAAGTCACAAACTAATTCATGAGCAGAGTGCTCAAATTGCACAACTTATAGCAAAACTTAACGAACTTTCTTCAGAGATGAAGAACATGTCGAACCATTTTAATGTGCCGCAAATCACCAACACAGACACACTCACACAACAAAACATTACACAGAACATAGTGCCCCCCCCCCCCCCCCACCGCGCAGTTGAAACCAAGGAGGACGAAGAGATGGAAGTCTCTTCAGACTCTGAAAAACCTTCCAAAATGCCCAATTCACAGGAATTCCTACCTCTGAAAAAATCCAAGAGGGACACGATCCCTCCCAATAATTTCCCAGCCACAGTCAAACCAATATTAGCTGCTTCGATGAAGAAGCACGCAGAGGCCAGTACTTCGGCCCAAACTCAACCATAAATCAAAGCCCACCAACCCACCCCAAGTGCCCAATCAGCCCCCAAAAAATCAGATGTGGTGCCTATCATCATCAGATGCCCCGAGCACTGGAAAGTAATATTCCAAGACTTGACAATTCTGAAACTTGGTTTTGGAAATGTTAAAAAATCAAAACTAGGCATTCAATTAACCCCAAATACTCCTGGAGACCATAGAGGCATCACTAGATACTTACAGTACCCCTATCATTCCTACTTCCTCCCGGAAGAGAGGCTCCTAAACGCCATCATCAAAGGCCTTGATAACAAAATGAATATTGAGGATATCAAACACGACCTAGAGGACAGGGGCTATTCCCCCAAGGAAATTTACTGGCTGAAGGTCGGTAGGAGACGTCAGATTCTTACCAACTCAGTCAAAGTACTTCTTCCTCACTCCGACATCAAAATTTTGGAAGAAGACAGAATCAATTACATGCCAGTCAGTGTAGAGCTTCAGAGAGGAAGCACTAACAAAATACAAACTCAATGTCACAAATGCCAGCAGTTTGGGCACACCATCTCAAACTGCTACGCCAAACCTGTGTGCCATAGGTGCGCAGGTCCGCACTTTTACAAAGAGTGCACCAAAACTACTGATACCCCAGCAAAGTGTTGCAACTGCGGGGGGGAACACCCCGCAAACTACTCACAATGCTCCAAAAACCCTAACTACAAGAAACCTCTGCCACAAACACGGCCTGTGAACACAAACATATCATTTGCACAAGTCACAAAACCACAACAACAACAACAACAACAACAACCACAACAACAAGCTCCAAAACCTACACAAACAACACCCACAAACAAAAACATAAACACAAACTCCCAAGCGAGTGCAATGCCGCAAGCAAACGGATTAATTGCTCTTCCAACTATGTCTGAACAAGACATAGTAACAAAACTGAATAAAATTTCAGATATAATAAATAAAAATCCAACATTGAGACTATTTGCTAATCTCAATGGCTAATAAACCCAAGCACCTATTTTTAGTCAGTTGGAACGCGAACTCTCTTTACCCCAAAAGACACGAGTTTGCTGACTACCTGACTGAAAATAACATAGACATTGCACTCGTACAGGAAACATTCTTACGCCCACAAACAAGATTACACATCAAAAACTACACAATCTATAGAAATGACAGGGCGCAGCGTATGGGGGGCGGCACTGCCATTTTTGTAAAAAACAACATTACACATGGCTCAATACAACCACCACAGTCAGACATACTGGAGGTGACAAGCATCAAAGTCAGTCTAACTGACGGAGACATTGTCATTCATTCAGTATACAAACCACCACAACACAACTTACCACTAGACGAAACCACAAAACTCTTCAACTACACACTGCCAGTTCTTGCAGCAGGAGACTTTAACTGCAAACATAGATCTTGGGGATGCAGGGCCACCAATGCAGGTGGCACTGCATTACTAAGAGCTTCGCAAGAACTGCACTTCACAGTACAAGCACCACTTGAACCCACACACTTCCATCACGAACGCTCAGATATACTAGACATAGTACTTACTCAAAACATCGCACACAATGTTGTGATTGACAATCTGGAGGA
Source organism: Pissodes strobi (assembly GCA_016904865.1). Classification (NCBI taxonomy): domain Eukaryota; kingdom Metazoa; phylum Arthropoda; class Insecta; order Coleoptera; family Curculionidae; genus Pissodes; species Pissodes strobi. The sequence goes on along the minus strand of JAEQML010066877.1, from coordinate 7,795 downwards.
TTTATCCTCATCAGATCATTCTCCGATTGCCATCACAATAAAGAACATACACGAACACAAACAAGCAAACATACAACAATTCATACACTGGAACATATTCAAAGAACACTTAACACAAAACATGCACAACTTACCATACATCGCCTCCAAAGCGGAACTAGACAACGAAGTTGCTAGGTTCGCTGAGGAGATACAAGCAGCCATAAACGCAGCCACAAAAACAGTACACACAAATCAAAACAACCCATACTCGCTTCCACAAAACATAAAAGACAACATAAGGCTCCGAAACAGGCTAAAACGACGAGCCAAACTAACAAACAATCGAGACTTAAACACACAAGCAAACAGACTCACGAATACAATCAAAACAGACATAAAAACTCACAAAAACAACTCATGGACAGAATACATCACCACAGTCAACCCACAAAACAACTCTCTATGGAAAATCGCCAAAACGATGCAAGGTCGCAACAAAGTGACATATCCTAACATCCATGGACTGAGAGGAATGGTGTATTCCAGCGAAGAGAAGGCTGAGGCTTTCTCAGACTCGCTGGAATCGCAATTCACCTTAGGCGATGGGGCCCAGGATATAGATCACGAGGCAACCATAGAGAGAAACTACAGAGAAATACTAACTTACGAAAACGAACACCAAGACGACGAAACACGACCAACTAACACCGCAGAAATTGCGCAATTAAACCCGAAAAAAGCACCCGGCTACGACAACATACCAAACAGAGCACTAAAAAACTTACCACAAACAGCCATACGCAAATTCACTTACATAATAAACACAATACTATCACTAAAACACTTTCCAAAATCTTGGAAAAAAGCAAAAATAATACTAATCCCTAAACCTCACAAAAACTTGATCTTTCCTCAAAACTGGCGACCTATCAGCTTGCTCTCATCGCTGAGCAAGCTGACGGAGAAGGTTATGTTGGAGAGATTAAACTCACACATATCACAAAACAATCTGATCCCAGACGAACAGTTTGGGTTCAGAAAACAACACAACACCGAGCTCCAACTTGCCAGGCTTGTTGAGGAGGCGACTAGAGGACTGCAAAGACGGGCATCGACCGGAGTTGTAGTCCTTGACGTCGAAAAAGCCTTTGACAAAGTGTGGCATGAAGGACTCATACACAAACTAGACAGACTACACAATCTTCCACCTCCACTAACTCAACTCATAGCTTCATTCCTCAAACACAGATCCTTCACTACACAAATAAACACAGCACTATCCACCACAAGGCGCATAGAGGCAGGAGTCCCCCAAGGCTCTCCTCTGTCGCCTACGCTATACACATTATACACAACAGACATACCTAGACACCCAAACACTAAACTCTCCATATACGCAGACGACACATGCATATTCTCAATAAACAACAATCACACAAGACTCAAAAATCACAGACAACAACATTTAGACTCCATATACGAATGGGCAGAAACTTGGAATATTAAAATTAATGAAGAAAAAACACAGGCCTTGCTCATAACAACTAAACGTAATAAACCTATTCCAAATTTAAATCTCGAAAACTCAGTAATAAGATGGTCAAACTCTCTTAAATATCTAGGGGTAACCCTAGATAGCAAACTCACTTTTCAAAAGCATATTCAAGCAAAAGTAAACGAAGGCATTGCAGCCAAACAAGCTTTCTATCCATTAATTAACAGAAATAGTAAAATGTCACTAAAGAACAAACTAATGCTCTATAATCAGATAATAAAACCCAAAATTCTATATGGAGCCATAGTATACACACATGCATGCAAAACAAACAAGAAAAAACTTCAAACATTCCAAAACAAAACACTCAGACAAATTGTGAACGCACCTTGGTACGTTCGCAATGCAGACATTCACAACGACCTCAAAGTAGACACAATAAACACATATCTGGCAGGCAAAGACACAATATTCTTAGAACAAGTTCGCAACCACACAAACCCAATCATAAGAACACTATTCAGCAGAGTAGCACATCCAAACAGAACAGTACATAAAAGCTTACTACTCCCACCAGAGCACTAAATCACATACACATTACACAAAGAAAAAATGAAAAAACCCAAAAAAAAATAATATCAATATCATTCTATCTTCAAAATTTAAAATTTCCAAAAACGTTCAAAAATTTTCAAAAACTCAAAACTTTTCAAAATTTCTAAAAGGTTTTTTTTCGAAAAATCAAAAATCTCAAACTCTAAAAATTTTCAAAATTTTAAATCAAATTTTTTCAAAAATTTTTCAAAAATTCTAAATCACATAAATCACTAACAAAACTAGAATGATTCAAAAACAGCTGGGGACGAGAGCATCGCTGATGCCCTAGGCCGGGTTCCCGCCTAAAAACGGGGGTGTACAGGCATTAAGGGACTGCACGGGGTAGCTCGCCGTATGGGCTCCATGCGTAGAAGTAGAGTCAGGGGGTAACACCCTGCGTATCACGTGCAGTTCTTTCCTGGGGTGATCGTTTTGGACTTGCGGAGAAATCTGCATAATCCAAAGCGATCAGCCTCGCCTAGGTGTCTACAGTTATTCTCTTGTCAACTCAAAATCGCAAAACAAACAACACTCGCTCCTTCACTAACCGGCACCAAGGATTCAACACCTACGAAGACAATCCAATAACATCCCAGGAACCAAGTCGACACATGATCAATTACGAAACAACACATGGACCAAGACAGTGCGAGAGTGCTCAGCGCACTAGCACGATTAGAAACTCACACTAAGGAAGTGATACTGTTGGTTCTCTCAAGTTATTCTCCATAAGCTGTTATTACTTCTGGCTATATTGGTATTTTACTGACAACCGTCACCTTTGTCTTTGTGGTGTTGAGCTTCAATCCATATTCATCACAGTCAATTAGATGCTGAAGTACTTCATAATTACTTGCAGTCAACACCATGTCATCTGCGTAGCTTAAATTATTAATATTGACGCCATTGATTTTAATACCGCACTGGATACCATCCAGTGCTTTCCTGAAAATGTACACCGATAGACGTTAAACAACAGGGGGGACAAAATACAGCCCTGTCTTACTCCCTTTCGTATTTCCACATCTTTAGAACCATCCTGACCAATCCTGATGTTTGCCCGTTGGTGCCAGTAAAGATTTTTAATGATACGTAGATCTTTGTCGTCAATACCTACTTGCTGAAGGATTACTATTATTTCAGTATGTTTCACTCGATCAAAGGCCTTTTCGAAGTCACTAAAATACATGTACACCGGGTAGCCCACATACCTGCATCTCTGTACCATAACCTGAGCACTAAATAATGCTTCTCTGGTTCCAAGGTTATTGCGAAACCCAAACTGTGTGTCACTAAGTTGTTCTTCTATTTTTTGGTACATCCTTGAGTGCAGTATTCGGAGAAATATTTTCAAAACATGGCCCATTAAGCTGATGGTTCGGTAATCATCACATCTTTTCGCATCTATTTTTTTGGGTATTGTCACAAAAGTCGACATCAGCCAGTCCGTTGGTATACAGCCGGTCTCATAAATTTTGTTAAAAAGAGCTTTATTATTTCACTCGGTATTTCATTTGGACTTGTCGCTTTTCTGGTCTTTGCTTATCTTATTGCTCTTTCTACTTCGTCCAAAGTTATGTCAGGTCCTGTCACTGCATCTTTAATCTCTAGATCGGGCCTTTCATCATCGAATAATTCCTCCACCTGTCCATTTTATCCAAATCAGTAATAATCAGTTTGCCGTCTCTATCAACTATGTTATTTGTGTGTTTGTTTTACTGACCTGTTACTTCTTTTATTTTCCTATACATATTAAACGCATCATGTTTCTTCTGTAACTCTTCAATTTCCAAACATTTATTTTCAAAGTTTTTTTTTTCGCAGTGTTTCAGAGTCGATCTTGGTCGATTTTCTGAACAAAAAGAGATGTGCTCTTAGGCACTGAAATTTACCATAGGGCTAGTTCTAAAGTCATTTTGTAAATAAAACAAAAAGCTTTAGCGTTATATGAATATTTTAATAAGTTATTTTACCTGAAAATAACTAGAAGCTCATAAATATACAAAATATAAACAATGAATTATTGCCCGTAGTCAGTGCTACGATGTGAAAAATATCAGTCGAGGCAAATTTCGACCTTGAAAAATATGACATAAATAATACTCTTAAAAACTAAAGCGTTGCGTAAACAGTTGTAATACTATGCTAAAATATGGTTATAAACATAACCTTGAAGCTATGTACAGTTAAATGTCTGTTATGAGTTTCTGCGGAACAGCTACTTATCAGCTATGTTAGCTGATTTAGCTTTGATATAAAATACAACAATATACAAGCGATAATAACAGGATTAGTATTACCTTAAAGTCCACCTAAAAGCTAATATGTACACTATGAACACCATTGACGAGAAACGTTCAATGTTCAGGAGGTTATCTTCTAACACTGGGGGAAAGTCACTTTGACAAACACTTGCTAGGCCTATTATTGCTAGCTTTTATGTACAATGTAGTTCAATTTCTTGCAAATAGGAATGACTGGATTGTAGTGGTTTGACTGGTATGCAGTTAGTGCATATTGGCATGACATGAATGCCTTGTGAATGCGGCATATTGGTGCACGCATGAATGATTAGTAAGTATGCTATGCAGGTAGCATAGGTAAGCAGAAATCCGCGTATGGGATGTAGCATTGTGATAGCTTGAGTATATTGGCAGACTAGTGCCGTTTAATCCTTATATGAGAATAAGGCATGAGTGTAGCAACCAGTGGTATACTGGTAATATAGAATGTCCCATGGGCAAGACCATTGGGGACTGTGCAGCCATGGCACAGCCTTTGAGAGTTAGAGATCAGTGGGTCTCCAAAATGGCAGTAGATGCAGAAATATACCTTTTTTGTAGGTTTAGTACTAGAGATCAGTGGGTCTCTATAATGGCAGTAGATGCCTAAAAATGCCTTTTTGTAGGCTTAGAGAATGTGATTGTAAACATATTCGTTTAGTTACTTGAGATTTAGAGACTAGGCTCTATTGAGTGCGGTGTGGTTCGAGACAGGGCTCGATTGTACAACTCCCATGGATAAGACCAATTGGTACGCCATTGCTCGGCGGGAGAATAATGGCATTAAGTTTGCCAATAAATACCTTATTGTGGGCTTGATGGGACAATGACTGTGGCAGGATATCACTATACCACTTGAGTAACGAACTAGAGAGAATATGAGGTCTCAAAACGTGAAAACTTGCCGGCATGGCGGCTCGCGCCAGTCGGCTAGAAACGGGGGTGCGCTTTTTCGAGGTTCAAGAGACTACTTCTTTCTCAATACTGAATTCTAGAACGTGGGAACTAGAGCAACTTGAAGAAGTTGTTACCGCCCCTTCTGGTGGGAGAAGATGCACCGCTTCGGCATGGAAAGGGCAATAATGTAAATACAGAGATATTGTGTAAAAACTTAACATGACCCGTTGTCTAAATTAATATTATGAATTTTAATACAAATCCGGTTGAAATCTGCTGATTAGTTTTCATGAAATTTAAATATTAAAGATGTGAATTTTAGGGAATTTTAGTTAGGGTTAACCGGCTATCCTGTAGGATGCGCTGTGATTGGTCGACTCGGTCGCCGGGGTATAGCGGGAAACGCTATGATTGGTCGGAGGCCTTTTGAGGACGCTTAACTTTTAGCTTTCTAGCCTGCCGACGCAGTGGATAAACGTGGTAAACAAGAGATGGCGTTAGTAGTATCGCCAAGGTTTTAATTTGTTTGGAATGCGAGGACACTGGCGTACAATGTTAAACTGTACAAAAATTAAATCGTTAGATTTAAAGACGTGTTCAAAAATGGTTTTTGAACACGCAGCTCGTATTTTAGTTTTAATCTCCCTATTAATTCGCTTATACATTTCAATGTCTTGATTTTTAAATTTGCGTCTTTCATCCATTAGGCTCAAAATCTCATCGTTCATCCACTGTTGCCTTTTTCGGTTGCCATTCCTTAAGCCTGGAGTCGAGCTGCATCTAATCGTTTTAATTTGTTTCCAATGATCCTCGATGTATTTTCGAAATTGCTCTCTATATTGTCTGCAATCGCCTGACTGTTGTTTCTGATATAAGTCATATCCAGTCTGTTAGAAGGTCGCTGTTGTTTTAATTGTTTAAGTTTTAGTTTCAAGCCGATCACCAACAGACTGTGGTCAGATGGAACATCGGCCCCAGGAAAAGTTTTTACGGATTTTATTGCATTCCTGTAATGTTCACTTATGGTTATATGGTCAATTTGGTTTCTTACGATAGTATGAGGGGTATCTGCTGTAGACTTCCATGTATACAATCTCGGTTTTGGCTGTTTGAAAAAGTATTCATTATACATAGATTAGTTTCTATGCAGAAATCTGCGAAACGGTCTCCCCTTTCATTCCTCAAGTCCGAAATCTCCAATAATGTTATTTTGTTTGCCTTTTCCTATTTTAGCATTACCCATCAAAATGGTAAAATCTCTGGTTTTTTTTTTTTGGTTTTGATTATCATGTTGGAATAAAACTTTGGTGATTTCGGATAGAAAAAGCTCATAACGAGCATTTCTAATTACAAAAATTATGAAGCGAGAAATGACACAAAAATACTGAAAGGAACAACTTCGAAAAATAAAAGATTAAATTTCTTAAGGATCTGCAGTTTTGAACTTTTTTCGTGAAATTTGTGTTAAAAACTAGAAATCTAGATCGACTAGACTAAAACTGATATTTTTTCGTCATCTACGCTTGCAAGTTACACAAATAGTCACCTTTTCCTGCAGAAATGGTTTGTTTTCGAAATATGAGAAAAGTGAGTTTAGAGGATTGGTAATTTAATTTACAGAAGACATTAGTTTGTTTTAAAGAAAACCGAAACGCAAGACATTCAAGAAGTAACATTGGAAAAAATATTCTGTAAAACATTTTAAACAAAAATGATATTTATCCTCTGATAAATAATTTACAGGACACCGATGCTATTTTTGCCGAACTGTGAATCGCAAAATATTAATGTCATTTTAGTTAACTAAAAATGTATATTTCAGACCATAAAATCCATCGGATAATTGTGTTCGGCCGTAGTGGACAAATATTTATTTTTGATTTCGGCCCTTTTGAAATGGATTTTTGCCGGTAAAGCTCGATTATAGCCAAATAAATGGGTTTATTCTAAAACGAGTTAAAGCTGAACTAATTTTCTTTCAGACTAGAGCAGCTATCGGCCTGAATTGTAAAGCTTATTTTGTTTTATGGTAACTATTGCAATATTTATTCAATATATTATTCGTGTGGCAAAAGATTTTCTTCCTTTTAATATTGCAGTCGTTCAGAGATATTGAAAAATTATCGTTACACTATCAGCGAAATTGTTCCCTTTCATTTCCCCTTAATTCGCCTATATTTGCCAAAATCCGCGCTCAGGGTTTTGAGCTCATAATGTCTTACGAAGAGAAGAGCAAAAGAAAAGAAAAACCGCTTTTCATAAAACGGGGGGTAAAGTGTCGAGAATGATGCGGGATATGTCTTTATTAAAATGAGTTGAAACTAATTAATTAATATTTCACATAAAAATTTCACACCCTTGGCCTAGAGGAATATTTTACTTCAGCATGAACACACTTTGCTAAAAATACATAAAAAAAGGATAAAAAGATAAAAGATATCAGTAAGTAAAAGATATTATAGACATGGAAAAAGCAGAATAAGGTAATCAATGAAACAAGAACTGTAAGTTCAAAAACAATACTTTTAAAGCTACTAAAAAT
>MU194321.1:602-19591 GCA_016904865.1 Pissodes strobi | reverse complement strand
GAACTGTGAAATTAAATTAAGGTAGGTATATAGTTCAATATAAATATATATATATATATAAATAAAGCTGTAATTTTACTGCCTCCAGAGATTTTTAAATTAGGTGTAGGTAGAAAATATGCATAAAATGGATTTTATGGTTCTACAATGTCGAACAAAGGGGAGAAAATAAGGTTCATTTGATCCTTTAATAAAATAACATCATGATAGTTTTTATATTTGAAAATTTTGAAGGAATCTAGTGTATTAAGTTTACGACCTTTTTGTGCATAAATTATCATAATCTTATTTTCTCCCCTTTGTTTGACATTGTAAAACCATAAAACCCATTTTATGCATATTTTAATACCTACCTACAACCAATTTTAAAATCTCTGGGACAGTCTAATTACTAATTAAATAATAATTTTTTTTTATATTGAACTATATACCCTTAATTTAATTTCAGGTTAACAAAAAAAAAATGTTAATAAAAACATAACATTCGTAATTTTTTCGTATAAAATCATTAATTACTATATAGTAACGGCCTCAATTAATTTTTTTAGACACGAAGTTCGAACTGAACTAAAAACCACTACTCCTTGTCAAATTTTGCAAATGTACCATATGTATTTATACTAATATCATTAGTATCATCTAATATGTACTTGTATTAACATCAAAATTAATACATCCTACTTCGATACCAATATAGCATTATTTTTATTTTACTTTAACAATTTGACTAATTCACAATTTAGGGCGCTTCTCTGAATATCACAAATTGGTTCTCAATTATTATTTTTGAAAAAGTCATTGAAAAATTTGGCTTGATAAAAAGTTGAAATATCTTTAATTTTAAATATCACCTAAAAAATTGCCTTTGAGTAACTTTGTAACTTCTAGCCTAAAATTCAAAAATGTTTCATAATTATCTACATTATATTTCAGAATTACCCAAGCACAAAACAGGGAATTTTCTGGAAACACATTAAGTGAGGTTGAAAGGTAATTTTTTTTTAATCAAAATTATGTTTTCCTTACGTTTTGTGCTGATGTTTAAATAATTTTAGTCTACTATCTGATGATGGGTCTCTAAGTGGCATTCAACCTCCGCCAGCAACCACTCAGGATTTAAATAGGTAAGAGCCAATAATTCAATAAATGTTTTGTAAAGAAATTCAATGTAAGTGGAGCAAGGAAACGTTAATGTTTTATTTGTTTTCTAAAGTCTAAGAACTTTTTACTTACCTTTTTATGAATTAACAACATGCTTAACTTAACATATTAGGTGGAATGTTGGAACTAATGGCTCAAACAACTTTTTTTGTTAATAAAATTTATAGCTATTCAGTTGTTATAAAAGTGGTACTTTGGGTCATTCCGGTCATTACCTAAAACTACCTACACTTTATTCATCCAAGGTCATTATTCACTCCTAAACAAGTCCTAAAAGTTTATTAGTACAAAACTACAAATTGCTTATCTATTATTTACTTTTGTTGGTATTTTACGTCACATAAAAACACTATTTGTGTAGATTTTTCATAATGAAGTAATACCTGAGAAATATGGCTTGGAGATATTTAGAATTTAGGTACTAATTTTTTTTCAGAATTGAAGAATTTACTAGGTTACCGGGAACTTCTGGTATGACTGGCAAAGGTCAAAGTTTGTCATTGGTAAATAGTCCAAAGAAAAGTCAGACAGATTCATCACGTAGTACTTCCACTGCTCCATCAACTCCAGAGCAACTGATGAACATGTTGGAAAAAGATCAAATATCCTTTCAAAGTAATATAGTAGGACCCTCATCTCATTTTAGAAGACCTTTAAAGTTCATAGAAGGCAAAAACAGGTAAAGAGAAAATCATAGGTTTGTTTATTATCCTCTACTATAGTGCACACTAATTTGCACTTTTTTATACTGGGGTATTTGTTGCACTTACACTAATCACATAACATACGCCTTAGTGTCGAAAAGTACAAATTAGTGTGCACTAGTAGAGGAATACAAACATACTTCAAGTTAAAAGAAATCTTCATTTGTCATTTGACATTATGGCAGTTGTTTCAAAATATTATGTCCATAAAAAACAAATATAAAATATGAATGAAAATTGCCAAAAATCATGAAATTAATTTAATTTTATTGTTTTTGCAAAAATATAGATAAACTAGTGAGTAACTTAAATTATTTATTTATTTCATCTATTTTAGAAAACAAAAACGTTTTACTGGTGATATGACTAGTAGCTGGTGTTGTGACTAGTAAAGGTTATTAGTACAAAAATATAAATTGCTTATCTATTATTTACTTTTGTTAGTATCTTACGTCACATAAAACCACTATTTGTGTAGATTTTTCATAATGGAGTAATACCCGAGAAATATTGCTTGGAGATATTTATAAATTAGGTACCAATTTTTTTCAGAATTGAAGAGTTGACTATTTTACCCGGAACTTCTGGTATGACGGGCAAAGGTCAATGTTTGTTATTGGTAAATAGTCCAAAGACAGATTCATCAAGTAGTACTTCCACTGCTCCGTCAACCCAAGAGCAACTAATGAACATGTTGGAAAAAGATCAAATATCTTTTCCAACTAATATTGTAGGACCGTCATCTCATTTTAGAGGACCTTTAAAGTTAATAGAGGGCCAAAACAGGTAAAAAGAAAACCATAGGTTTGTTTGTTATCCTCTACTATAGTGCACACTAATTTGCACTTTTCATACTGGGGTATAATTATGTTGCACTTGCACTAATCACATAACATACGCCTTAGTGTCGAAAAGTGCAATTAGTGTACACTAGTGGAGGGATAACAAACAGACTCCAAGTTAACAGAAATTTTCATTTGTCATTTAACATTATTGCGCTTGTTTTAACATATTATGACCATAAAAAACAAATATAAAATATGAATGCAAATTGCCAAAAATCATGAAATTAATTTAATTTTATTGTTTTTGCAGAAATATGGATAAACTAGTGAGTAACTTATTATTTATATTAATATTAAATTCATTATTTATTTCATCTATTTTAGAAAACGAAAACGATTTGCTGGTGATATGACTAGTAGCGACTTTGACACTCCTCGAAAACGAAGTAAAAACCTCAAAGTCATGAAAACGACAATTGCAACAAAACAAAGAAAAATTCATTATTTACAAGGCACTATAAGAAGGCTAAAGTCCAGGATCACAAACAAAGACAGCCTGTTAAAATATTTTCGGCAAAAATCCATGATATCTGAATGTTCCGAATCTATAATAAAGGTAAAGTTACATTTTGTAAGGATAATAATAGGGACTGGCATAAAAAATAAAATTGACTTAAAACTCTTGTGTTCTATTGTATAAACACATTTTTAAGCCCTTATACAGGGTATCCCACGTACCAGTTGCACCCCCTTTTATTGCACTTATTTTTAAAGATATCTCAACACACTTTCTGTTTTAAACCTTATCCTAAATATATTTTTAAAGTGTTTCCACATATGTAGGTTTATTTATTTTTTTAGACTTCCTTGGATGGGCCTGCAGCAGATATTTTCAGCAGGATGTTAAAAGGTCCAACGACTCAAAAATATGATGCCCGCTTAAGGTCATTCGCTCTAACTCTGGCGTTTTATTCCCCGCGAGCATACACATTTGTGAGACAGACATTTAATAAGTCTTTACCACATTTAGCTACCATCTCCAAGTGGTATATGTCTGTTGACGGTAAACCAGGCTTTACTAAAGAAGCGTTAGTTGCGCTTAAGCTACGACGCTATAAGACCAATAAAACGTTGGTATGCAATTTGGTCATGGACGAAATGGCAATCAGGAAACGAATTGAGTGGAATGGTACCAGGTTTACTGGATATGTAGACCTTGGGGGAAATATCGACAGTGATGAGTTACCTGAAGCGAAAGAGGTTTTGGTATTTATGCTTGTGTGTTTAAATGAGGGTTGGAAATTGCCAGTTGGATATTTTTTGTCCAATGGGATATCAGCAACTGAGAAAGCTACTGTAGTCAATCGATGCTTGGAATTTTTAAGCGAATCGGGTGTAATAGTTACATCGTTAACTTTTGATGGTGCTGCGTCAAATGTCAGCATGGCTGAAAAGCTAGGTGCGGATTTTTCTGACCCGAAAAACCTCAAACCATATTTTAAGCATCCAATAACTCAGGACAATATATATATTTTTATGACCCGTGTCATATGATAAAGTTAGTGCGAAACTGTTTTGCTTCTATGAAAACATTACAAAATGGGAACGCAGAAGAAATTAGTTGGGACTACATTACCAGATTAGGTAACAAACAAAATTTGGAAGGTTTACACGCTGCAACCAAAATTCGTTTGAGGCATTTACAATGGGCTCGCGAAAAAATGAGGGTTCGGCTAGCAACTCAAACCTTAAGCAAAAGTGTTGCAGATGCTTTGGCTTTTTTATGCGATGATCTAAAAGATCCGGAATTTAGAGGGTCCTCTGCAACTGCCGAATTTATATTAATATTTAATAATTTATTCGATATATTTAATTCCCGAATGAGATTAGCGAAATATTTCTATAAAAGACCTTTGTCGAATGTTTCAGAGGCTGTAATTTTTAATTATTTAGATGAGGTCCAGAATTATATTTGGGGATTAAAACTTAATAATATATCAGTAATAAAGTCACAAAGAAAAACAGGCTTCTTAGGCTTTTTAATTTGCATTGAAAGTGTAAAAAAAATGTATCAGACCTACGTGAAAGAAAAGCAGTTTTTAAAATATTTGACAACATATAGGCTGTCACAAGATCATTTGGAGCTCTTTTTTGGAGCAATTCGCAGTAAAGGGGGGTACAACAACAACCCTACTGCTAGACAATTTGAAGCCGCCTACAAACGTTTAATTGTTAAAAGTGAAATTTCCGCTCCTGATTCGGGAAATGTCATAAATTTATCAGAAATTTCAATTTTAACTTGTAGTTCGGGAAGTTTAACTAAGTTGGAAAATGGGGAAAATTTAGAACAGACCAAAGAAGTTGTTGACTTGGAAAATGAAATTGAAAAGAATATTGCAGATAATAAGTATTTTAATTCGTCTGTTTGGGATTTGACTGAATATGTGGAAGATGTAGTGGGGTATATATCTGGTTTTGTGGCAAAAAAAATGAAAGCATGCATTTCATCTTTGAAATGCTTGGAATTGCTAGATTCTCAAGACACTACAAGCAAAATTCAAACAAGGAAAACTTATGGGAAGTTACAAAAAGCTTCTGCCTTTATAGTAGATATATGCAAAAATGCGGAAAAATTCTTTCGGTTTTTCATAAAAACAACAAATATATTTAATAAAAAAATAACAAAACTGAATGATATATTGGTTATAAATACTTTTAAAACCTTGCCATCTACTTTACTAGACTGGTTTGGTGACCATATATATGAAGATGACCCGATAAATTGCCATGGAACCGCATTAATAAAATTAGTATAACAAATTATTTTAAAATTAGGATACATTATGAAACTTTTAAAAAGCTTGAATCTTCTCAAAAACCAAGAGTTAGAAGTTTACTTACAAAAGCTGTCTTATTTAGAAATGAATAAACTTTTGTATACTTATTAGTTCTAACTAAAACAGAGTTTTGTCCACAATGCCGAAACAGAATTATTGCACTCGACGCGCGTTTCGCTAACGATGTTAGCATCATCAGGAGATTATTAAAACCAGTTTTAATCATCTCCTAATGATGCTAACATGGTTAGTGAAACGCGCGTCGAGTGCAATAATTCTGTTTCGGTATTGTGCATGAAACTCCGTTTTAGTGCATGTTGCCGAAGGTTACAAACCCCAACATGGTACTTAGTAATTATTCAACTAGATTGTTTAAATAAGCGTTGTATACTTAAATGAAATTTCAGGGCTTAAAAACTTGTCAAAAATGTTCCAAAACAATTTTGCCTGGTGTTTTCTTAATCTCTATCTTTGCTTTGTTTTGTTCTTTTGAGATTTTTGAATTGTGATTATTATTTTTTATTTTTCAAGGCGCCATTTAATTATTGGAACATTTTAAACGTCATTAGAATGTTAAAAACTGCATTTTTACATCTATTACGATAAAAGTATGTATATTGTTACGATTTTCCCGTGAACGAAATTACAACTTTTACTGTTTTCAGCTAATACTCTCTTTATTCTTTATCACTCTAAACTACTCTTATAACTTTACAACTAATAGCTCTTTACAATTCAATACTCAATGATTAACTAACTCTACACGCTTTCTGCCTGCTATTTATATACAATCTAAAATCTATCACGAATACTCCGGAAGAAGCGAGGCCACTCTATATGATTCTCAACCAGGGCATCGAGAGAATTCCAGAGTTCCTGAATCTTCGCGGCCGGCGATGACTCATACATAGACGCGACAAGGCTAGTTCTATAGGGTAGCACAAAAACATTCGGATGGTTGCTCCCTCTTAAATCTGATCGTCCCGATCAGCTACTTCATGTCCGTGATATGCTTTGAGCCTGTCGAGGTGGACGACTTTCAGTTTGCTTCTGGGACTACGTTGAATTCTATACACTACGTCAGTAATTTTTTTGATGACTGTATAGGGCCCTTGCCATACTGGCGTTAGCTTGAGAGATCTTCCTTTGCCGATTATGTAACCAGACTTTATCGTTCATTTGAAATCCTGTAGAATTAGCTTTGAGATCATGTCGTGTCTTCATTCGGTCACTGGTTTTCTTCGTGTTTTCTCTGACTAATTCATGGATGTATAGTAACTTTTCCAATTAAAACCATGGCTGGTGTTAATCCTGTCGTGTCATGAACTGCCGATCTAAAATAGTGGTATGTGTTGGTCCCAATCTTTTTGATGTTCATCTACGACCTTTGACAAATGTTCTTCAATGGTCTTGTTAAACCTCTCAACCTCAACCATGCCGTCCGATTGTGGATGTAAGGCCGTAGTCCGTGTTTTATGGATGTTGAGTAAATCACAGACTTTCTGGAAACCTTGGATTCGAAGTTGCGTCCTTGATATGAGTGCAGCTCTAACGGAACACCAAATCTGCTGAATAGGTTATTCACGAGGACCTCTGCTATGGTAACAGCTTCTTGATTGGAGATCGCAAATACTTCAGGCCATTTACTAAAGTGGTCAATTGCCACTAAAATTTACCTGTTACCATTACTTGTTTCTGGAAAAGGGCCAGCTACGTCAATAGCGATACGTTCAAACGGTAAGCCTACATTATACTGATTCATTGCCGGCACCACGATTTCACATCCTGGCAGTATTGACCCAGTAAAATCTGTCGCGGATCTTGTCAACTGCTTTGTTCACTCCGAGATGAGCACCAGACTTTCCATTATGAACTTTTTCCAGAACTTCCAATATCTCCCTCCTTGGTACCACTAACTGTGTCTTCACTACTTTTCCATCGGCGTTTTCCCAGGCTCGTTTAAGAAGTCCATTTTCCACTACCACACAGAGCCCACAGAATTTTAAAGGTAAATCATTTAGTTGAAATCTCTCTCCAGCTTGGTCTTGGTTGATGTTCTTCTTTAGCTTTTAGCAGTAGTGCTATTTCACTATCCTCAAGCTGATCCTTTTTAAGTTGCTCTGTGGTCCACTGCTGATCAACCCCAAATTTAATTTGCCTAATGAGAGTAATTCCTTCTCGTTGATCTATTCTTTGGCAATGCTTACAATAATCCTCGCATGGTCTTCTAGATAAATCATCTGCATTTTATTATGCAATCTCCCTGCCGTGTGCATAACCTTAAATATATAGTGTTGTAACTTTTCAAGCCATCTGGTTACCTGTCCTTTAGTCTGTTTCATATCCAGAGCCATTTAAGTACTGCATGATCAGTCCTTATTAGGAATTCTTGTCCATACATATATTGATGGAAATGCTCAACAGACCGTACTATTGCCAAAAGCTCTTTTCGGGTTACACAGTAGTTACGTTCAGGTTTCGAAAGTGTTCGATTATAGTATTCGATGCTCGCAAGTAGCTATTACCATTGTATACAATGCTATTACCTTGATTTTGGTGGAATTGTATGAAATATTTGCTATCCTTATCGGTATTTGGCCGTCGGTTTTGACTATTGCTTTGCCTACGAGGTGTTTGCGAGGCAAATCGTGATGTTGAATAAGTCCGATGCAGCCTCCAAAATCCTTCTCCAATTTCCCAAAAATTATCTGCTCGGTATTTCCGCTTATTCTGACAGTACATGTTGCCACTACTTTAGTCGGTGTGCCATCGTCTGTTTTGGTAAGGATGAACTCTTCGGTGCTAAACATCAGAAGGTTAAAATAGTTGTCAAAAGAGAATCCATGTCGGCCGATGAGAACCATCCGCAAAATAAATTCGTCTTCTATGTCGCCTACTAACACTGTAGTGTAATTTAATTCGTCCCAGGTGTAGTTCAATTTCCATTTCTCCAATTACTTCAGCAGTCTCACCAGTAACCATACGTAAAACTACATTCTTCGATATGGGTAGGACTTCTCTATTTACTCTGTTGGACCTTAGCAAAGACCAGTGTCAACAGTAATTGTAATGGCTCTTCCGTTGATCTTTCCTTTAATAGTTAGACTGTCGGCGTTTTTTCCTAGACTTTTTATAGAGACGATCAAGGGGGCTATATCTTCTTTAGCCAACATCCGCCCCGCAATGTTGACTAATTAAAGTTTTCCTGATTTGTCTTTGCGACTCTAGCGTCTTTGGATGGAGATCTATACCGTAGTTGTACTCGGCAGTCTCTTTTGAAATGCCCAGTCCTGCCACATCTATAGCGCTGATTCGAAGTATTTCGGTAACGTGGCCTATCTCCTAGTGGCCCCCGGAATCTCCCCGTGGCCTGAAGAACTTCTGTTAATTTCATGCAAATTTCGCCCATATCAATTAATTCACAGCTGTTGGCCGGCTTTTCTCCCTGGATGGATACGGCTCTGATCAAATTTGGATAGACGTAGCATTTTGTGAGTTTCTGGATCTCTGATACCATCCAGGAAATATTGGGCAGCAAGTTCCTCTTGAAATTCTTCTGTTGCTCCAGGGTAGGCCAATTGAATGAGACGTCTAACGACTGCCCCAAGCTCTTGCAGGTTTTCGCCAGGCTTCTGATGTCGGGACTTTACTTGTGCCTGATACAGTTGTCTTCTATGTTGGTCTCCAAATCGTCTCTCCAGGGCAGCTACAAGTAAGTCATATTTCCCCTGTTGGCTGATGGGAATAGTCGGTAGCAGTTCTATGGCAGATCCACGAAGCGCTACCACTAGCGATGTGGGCATTTCTTCGTTATTCCAACGGTTGGCAATAGCAACGGCTTCAAATTGTGCATTGTGCCGTCTGTTGCTTTGTATTGGCCATGGAATGTTATAAAATGTTCTCAAAATGCGCCAGTCAAAACGGCCTCGTTGACGTACTTGCACCCTCTTTTCTCCTCGAAGAACACTTCACAAGTCCCGTTTCTTCACAATCCCACTTCTGACACCAAATGTTACGTTTTTCCCGTGGGTTCTGAACGAAATTACAACTTTTACTATTTTAAAATAATACTCTCTTTATCCTTTATCACTCTAAACTAGTCTTATAACTTTACAACTAATAGCTCTTTACAATTCAACACTCAATGAATAACTAACGCTACACGCTTTCTGCCTGCTACTTATATACAATCTAAAATATATCACGAATACACCGGAAGAAGCGAGGCCACTCTATATGATTCTCGACCAGGACATCGATAGAATTTCACAGTTCCTGAATCTTCGCGGTCCGCGAGGACTTATACGTAGACGCGACAAGGCTAGTTCTATAGAGTAGCACAAAAACATTCGGATGGTTGCTAGACGTGACAATATAATATCCTAAATGATAGGTAATCTTAAGTATATACGAGTATTGTCTAGCGATTTGATTTAGTATTATGCTATAATGCAAAAATCTCTTTGATTTTTAATTAATAAATAATTGTAATTAAATAAATATTGTTTTAATTAGAATGTAGTACATATTATTTTAAAATTGAGATACCAATTCTGTGGCTGCGTGCACCAGAGTTTTGATGTTCGGAATTGTCGATACCTTTTTCTCATACTAGTTTTAATACCCAGTCAGTCTGAACAACAAAAATCGAGGTATAATTTTATCTCCCTATAAAATATTATTAAACACTTTTCAATACATTTAAATAGCATAGGAACTCAAGACAATCAAGTTTATATTATGTGCTAAAAAATTCGTTTCCAAATTTAAAAATTGTCGGTCTCAATTTTACCAATATTTCAATATTCAGATTTAATTTAAGAATCGAACTCTATAAACCCCCAAAATTCCCATTTTTAGTTTTTGCGTGATCGATTTAGATTTGAATTTTGGCGAGAAAAAAATACCAGGAAAAAAAATGCGAGGCCTATGTTTTGTTTACCCGCTAGCCACTTGCTGTACCACAGTTTCATTGATAAATACGCACGTCACAGTCTGTGGATTAGGATGCAGTTTCTTAGAAAATTATGAATGACAGACTTTGTCTTTTTAAGTAGGTAGTCTTAGGTAGCAACAATAAGTCCATACCGAAAAAACATATATAGGTAAGTATATGGAACGAATATCAAAATGGAGCAATACAACAGATTTTTATAGGAGAAACTAAAGGAGACCATGGACCAAGAAGCAGGAGAAACTAGTGAAGAGGACGAGGATAGGAAAAATATAATTATATGGAATAAGTACTCAAATAAAAGAAGAAACTAAGCAAAAACAAAAACTAGGAGAGACCCGAAGCTTCATTGTAAATAGTGTAATATAAAATCCAAGTGCTCATAGAAAATTATATATACAAGGCACTTAGGAGGTTAAAATATAAATAAGGAAAATATATAGTGAAACGTACATAAACATAATATAAGCCCGAGTGTTAATAAGACAAGTATATAAATAAAAACACTTAGGATGAGAATAAACTGAATATAGAAAAATAAACATTGTAGAATAGAACATTGAAGGATTTATGAAGACAAATGAAGCTAGAATAAGTCGTGTTAAGTGAATATTATTGAGAATATTAGTAAACTATGTATGCAAAATAAATAGGTGAAGCAAATGTGAACATATATACAGTAAAGCAAAAGTAAATGGACCAGTTGCATGATTATCGTTATCGAGAAAAGTAGGAAAAACTGAGTTGCCATTGAAACTGTGAGTCAGGGGTATATACGGAAAGAATAAATGTGTATACGAGGAAGTATTATAAAGTAAAGTGTTAGCCGGCCTAAATAAGACTGCAACGACGGATTATCTAAAAGAGAATGTCACAGCAAAAAATTTAGGCATCGGAAAGTTGAGTATATATGGACTAAAGTAGCTGACTGACGATCAAGCAAGTCGAAGCAAATATTTTGGTACCAGAGGAGCTCAAAGGTCCCAGGTGAAATGTTACATAAGGAAGAAATGCTTATGTAAAGCATGAAGAATAAAGAAGAAGAAAGACATGTTTATGTAATGTGAGAAGAAATATAGAAGAAGAAGATGTTTTTGAGATAAGAAGAGGCATACATAGTGAGGAAATATATAAGCAAAAGTTGTTTATGTAAAGCATACATAAGGTGAAATAATGGAGAAATGGATAAGCAAAAGATGTTTATATAATGTGTGTTTAAAAGAGAGCATACGTGGATATATAAATAATAATATAATGTCCTATATTTTTTACATAAAGCTAGTCACGTAATGAAGCATAGCATAGATACATAGATAGATCAATTATTTATCGATGCCTCATGATAGATAACAAAATAATGAAATAGCTAGTCAAGTAATCATAATCATAGATATACATAGCGTGCCTATCTACATCTAAAGTAAACCTTAAGTAAGAAAAACTTAAAATATGGAAATCTAATATAAGAAAAATGGAATAAAATAAATATATGGGAAAATGTATATATAAGCGATACCAAGAAGCGTATAGAAAAGTAGTAAGAAATCGTAAATAATGTATATATAACTTTACCTTGATAATATACCGCATGGGCCTCTAGACAGAAGTCATTCCCGCCCACAGAGGACTTAGCAACCAAATAAAAACTAGTAGAAGTTTCCCCATTCTTCGACTAGAAATTCGTAGAAGATAAAAAAGTATAAGAAATTATGATATATGGATGAAATACCAGTAGCAGTGGACAACGAATTAGATAATCTAAAAATAACAAACCTTAGAGTCTATTCCAGATCAAATCTTGCCAGTCAAATTAATAAGTGTCTAATATTGTCAAAATCTCGTGCCTATGTCTTATTCCAGGTCAATGTGTGCAGGGTTCAGTAGCACAAATCGACCAAAAAGAGGCACATTTGTCGGTATATTTATCACCACATACTCAATATTCACGAGACTTATATTTGATTTTATTGTTTAGCTCATCTAATGCCAACACACGGAGAAGCAAGAAAATTAAGTCGACGCCATTTTGCCACGCCTTTCAAGGAACAAGGAACCCACTACGAGACTACGATCTACGACAGACAGAACGAAAAGGACAAGCTAAGAGCACCATCTACCAGGCTTTTTGTAAACCAGAAGACCGCAACACAAAAACATACTACAGGGAACATCCGACAGCGACCCAGTCCAGTCGCCATCTATGAGAAATACCAGGGAACAAACGACAACTAATGAATCTGCAAACAGAGATGGCATATTCAGTCGCCATCTATGATCCACGGAAGCGTAACGTATAATTATCTATTAATTTACAGAAGTTAATATTAATTAACTCATCGAAGTGACACAAGATCGCATTTCAAGGCAATAACATGATTAAAAATTAAAATTCATAAAGGCATAGGATATATTACAAAGATATTTAATTTCCATAAACAAAGCCAGCACATTGTAGTAGGTCAACAACTAAAATAAATTGAGTGATTTGATATACAAAGTCAGCAAGTTTTGGATAGGACAAGAAATATAACTGAGTCAATAAACTGCTATAATGTTGTTAGCAAATATTATAAGGCAGAGCCTCAATAAGTTAATTTATAACGCCATGAAAAATTCATCATCTTTATAAACAAAGCCCCATTAACCAACTATTTCGAAAACTAGCCCATATAAAGACAATGAATTAATGTCAACTCTGTTGGGATTGACGCATCTTAACGGAGGAGATATCATATAAAAGGCAATTTATTGGAAAAAAGGCATAGACATAAAACTCTAGTTTAAAAAAAATGCATTATAAGCCGGTATAAGGAAGGAAAGTGATGCTCTCAAAACGGATAGGCTTGCACTTGTAAAAATTAAGTATAAGGTATAATAGGTCAGTAAGATAAAAGAAATCAAATCGAGAGAGTTTTGTCTAGAACAGCATTTCCTATATAAGTAGTAATGAGTTAAGGACAGGACCGTATTTAAATAATACGTGACAAACAAGTTGCTTTATTAACACAATGACTACTAAAACGTAAAACGTTGTTTGCCATAAAAGCAAATAAATTTTGAACATAGCACATTCCTAGTAAACAGCCGGGTCTAACAAATTAAGATTTTATTAATAAGACAACAAAACGTCACAAATAAGAAAATATAGGATAGGATTATAACATTGTTAATATAACTTGTAAAACAATTTTTCTTTTTTTACATGTATAATTAGCAGTAGAAGTCTCCACTAAGAAAGAGCGAGTCAAACCACACAAGAACTTACGACTGCATGGGAGACTACAAAATGAAATGCAAATGGGTGGAGCTAAGCCAGAACAAGTCCACTAACGAAACATATAATAAATTATAGTAAAAACAGGTGCAATGCAATGTGTCTTCTCGAATTGAGGTATTTTTTTCTCTCTTTTAAAGCATAAAAGTCTGGATAAAACGTTGGGGACCAACGTAACCGGGGAGGGGGAATGTGTGAACTACTAAAAAGCATAAACCTACTAATTAAATATCACTCTGTCCTAAGTTTGAACTTGGACTTGACAAATGTTATATAAACATCCACAGTTAATTATAAACAAGCGGTCGACGGGAGCGATTTTAATCCTTAATGTTGCAGCCATCAGCATTTTGTAACATATAAATATGCAGGCAAACGCCAAATTCATCAGGCGTTCGTGTCACTCAACTCCGCTCAATTTAGCTGTGTACAGCGCATAGGTGCGTACACTTCTAGTTGTTCTATCCCACAACCCCCATATCTGTGAACACCTGGACGCAGGTCCAGGGTGATCAGGTCCTTACCTAACCTGGATAGACGTATGCACAGGTATACGACAACCGGGGGATTCTAAAAAGTAGAGAGAGTCGAATCTACGAGTGAAGTATCAAAATTTCCAATAAAGGGATTTTTGGGGATGTTTTAAAGGTAGTGTAAGTGCCTTAGAAATCTGTGACAAACTTAAATCAGAAAGACTTACCATATAAATATCAAAACAAATACTTAAATTAAAGACGACCCCGCTCACATAAACTTTATTAATAAAATAGAGACGTCGCTTTCAAAAAAAAAACTTTGAACTAAGCCTCCCTCGAGAAGACATGCATTTAGTATTAATTGGGTAAAGTGCAAACTCTCAATTCATCTATAAACTTAAACACTCCTTTATTAATATAGCTAACCCTTGTTAAGTTTGTTTGTAAATAAACTTGTTATTATTTTTATCAATGTGTCTTCTTTATTATCTCTTCTCAGCTTGACGTAATGCGATCCTAAATCTGGGCTACTCTCCTGCACGCTAAGTAAGGCGTGGCGTCACAAATAAAAAAATACAGATCGCGACAATATACTAACGATGTTAATAATTTGGCACCTAACAAGCAATAGATATTGACACTTGGATCATGCGAAAATGTCACACAATGATAACTTACTAAAAGCACATAGACATTGTACGCCCGGAATAGCAATTAATATTTGTTCGTACTTTGTTCTGTTTCATTAGGAACAAGTTGAAATATTGTTTATAAAAATGACAAATATTAAAAAAGCCAGATATTATTTCATAGTCATATATATTTTTAAACCTCAGATTAAACTTAATTTTTCCCGTATTTCCAAAAAACTTAGTTTGGGTTTCCAAACGATTTATGCCTAAAAACAACTTATAAGGAAATAATTGTAATGCATTTCATACTTTTTTTACATGTAGCCAGCTGCATCGAAGATTAAGTAACCAGCTGAAGAGTAAGTACACATGTGAGGTAAACATTTACTTAAAAGTTATCTATGTTATTAATTAATATGTGCTAATATATCTATACTTACTCTACGTGTGTATTTTTATCTAAAGCACGCATAATTCCTAGTGGAATACTGAATTTGCTTTTTGAATATGACGCTTTGTCCATCTTTGGTATAATATCTCCAAGACAAAACAAGCAGCAGCAACGGTATGTCCAAGAACGAAAAATAAAATTACCGGCCGAAATTGAGCCATAGTAACTACAAACATCTGTTCGTCCTCCTCCATGTTATATTTTAATGCTAGCTGATTGTGATGAAGATCTTTAAATTTAATAAAGAATCCTGATTCTACAATTCTTATGAACCAGTCGTAGTACTGAGGTGATGAATAATAATGTTTCCTCATGGCAAAACATAGGTTTACGTTATATGACGTAAAGTAGCCAAAAAATTTTTCAATGCTCGGTCTCATTAGTAGCGAAGCTGCAATAGAAAAAAGCTGAAATAGTAAATACTGAAACAGTTATGCTAAAATATAATACCAGAGGTTCATGTTTTTGTGTATAAGTGAACTGGTATTTAATAATGACTAATTCAGTTTAAGTTAAACTTATAGATATATTTCGACTGCTGTTGGATAAATGTCGGCGTACGGAATGAGGAAGCTTGTTTTAATATGGTTTCGAGTTCAAATAAATGCCGCACAGTCGAGTCGGCCAGAATCTTGTAAAACATTGAACAATATCTAAATGTGTTAAATGTTTTCGTGTAATCATTAAAAATAAAGAAAAATTTCATTTATAAATAGCTCATAGCACAGTAAAATTTAAACCTGCGGCACGCGTGCCACAGCATGGCAGGCCTGCCCTCTAGAGTGACAGGTCAGTTAATACGATTAAACCAAACAAACAAAATATTAAACTAAATCGGATACAATTTCGAAGTCTCTTTCCTAATGGAACCGTGAAGAAAATGGTGAATTTCTTCTTCATTGTGATGTGCGTTGGCTTTCTGAAGGAAGTGCCCTCGATAGGTTTTGGAATTTTAGAGAGAATGTTTTAAAGTTCATAGGAGACAACAGTGAGCTCCTAAATGAGTGCTTACTTCTGAAAAATGAAAATTCTTACAGAGAGTATGGAACATTTAAATAATTTAAATTTACGACTTCAGGGCAAAAACTGTATTTTTCGAAAATTATTTTGACACTTGCTTAACTGGCACTTTTTGCAAATTATTTTGTACAAGAAAGATTAACCCATTTCACAAATTGCAAATCTTTTGATAATAGACTCAGTGACTTCCAGCTAGAAAAAAAATATATACCTAGAACTTTTTTTATAATCCTGTTTGCAATTTCTTTCCAGGAAATCAAAGAATATTCAGCTGACATAATTGATCTGCAAACTCACTCAGTTTTAAAAGGCAAATACTAAGACATTAATTTAAGCGTGACAAGCAATCAAGATTATATTGAGTTATGGAAATTTTTACCTGCCGCAGCTTTTCCAAAGTTGCATGATTTGGCTCTAAGGCATTAGCATGAGAATGCCGCGCCGCGCGGGTTTGGATCAACGTACGTATGCGAACAGACATTTTCGATTATGACAATTCACTCAACTCAACGTTAATAGACACTCATCTGAAACACCTAATTTTGCTTGATTCTTCAAAAAATTCTCCCGATATAGATACCATTCTAAAAATATTTAGGTACAAAAACCACACTAAAAAATTCCTAGCTTTGTTTGACTTTGCTCTTTTTTATTTTTCGAAAATGTTAAGTTTTTTGGTTTTTGTATTTTTTTTTGTTATGTATTCTAGAGTAGAGACTTTATTTTATATTTGTATTTATATTTTAATAAAATGAGTGGCACATGCAAAATTTTTGGGTCAAAAGTAGCACACCTTACAAAAAGGTTGGCCGCCGCTGCTTTACCTCCTAGGGCGAAATTGTAAAACTTATTGAAAAAGTTGTGTCTGTAATAGGAAGATATAAGATGTAAAAAAATGGAAAAAATATGACATATCCAACTTTGAGAGTCCGTATTTTAAAAGCTAATAAACTTCCGAATAAAGAACAATTTTTTTCAACAGTTTTTGAAGAATAATATAGGTTTTCCTATATCGACGCAAACATCAAAAAAGCCCCAATCAGGGGTGATTGGTGCAAGATGGAAAACGCTAAGTTATGCCAGAAATATGTTTAAAAGGCTATAATTTAAAGGCAACTACAATAACTACAATAACAGAAAAACCCCATTTGAGTTAAGATTAAGGGAAACATAGCTTTAGGAAACTAGGCATCCGTGTTCCTTTATTTCTGCTGATGTGTCATTTATTTCCAATAGAAATTGTTTTTAATGGGATTCATGGATTTTTATTGTCAACTATGACAAGCCATGGACGAGTTGTGATAAAGGGTCAAAACTGGGGAATTATGCAACGTAGTGCTACAATTTTGTCATGTCCTATTGTCTTGTAAGGTAGAGCACATTATCGATATCAATATAATATGTTATGTTATAATGATCCGGAGTTAGTAAATGATTCTGGTTAAATTGTTTCAACAAATTATTTTATAATTATTTTAAATTGTTTCAAAAATAACTCAGTCCGTACTAATTCGCCAAGAGAAAACATTTAAATAAAATGATAATTTTATTTAAAAAAAAAATAATTGAAATTCAAGACATAACGCACTAACAGCGGCCACAGTTAAATTATTTTGCCTAAGGAAAATTCAGGAAAATGTGCAATAATAGCACCTATCGTATGCCCTACTAAAATAAAGTAACTTACTATTGGAATATAATCCAAATAAATGACATTGTGTTTAATTAACTACACAAAACTTTATACTGAATTATTTTTTCGGCTACATTATAACGCGAAATTAGATGAACTAACTACAAGGATTATCACCCACTAGTTGTACACTCCAAGAACAGCCCCCCCCCCTAACACTTTGCTCTAAAAAGAAAACCTTGATCGGGGAGCGTTTCTATTAAGAATATTTACGGAGCAAAGACGGGAGGGGATGGAGTGTAAAAACCATGTTAACTAGAATGACCAATTTTAATTATCCTAATAATTTGGAACACCCTGCGGTACTAAGATCGAAATTGAAATTTACAAAACATGTTAAAGCGCATTAAAATTTTCGGAGACCTCGCAATTTTAAGTGTTCTTAGTAAAAACATTTTAATAGCTGGATAGGTGCTAAGTCCAGATTTTTCGAAGAGAAAAACAAGCCTTGAAAGATGGTATAAAAAGCTAAAAATTTTTGGGAAAGGGAATATTCTTCATGCGCGACAGCACATTACTATGTCCACAAGGGGCTTAAAAAAATAGTTTTGGTTAACCGTCACAAGTTGTAGAACGTCACTGTGTCCGGAAAAATGCCGGAAAAGTAAATAGTACCCTTGTCAAAGAAAAATTCTGTTCAACATTCGTGTTTCCTGTGGTGGCGGTTACGTAATGAGCTCTAGTACGGGTTGAAGCGCAGGTTACGGCTTATATTATAAGGAATAGATAGGAAATTGTAGCTTTAAGACTCTGTGACTTTTGTTATTGAAAAGGTCAAAAAACCTAGAATGTACCCTGCTAATCTGGTGTCATTAAATAGACTCAAGTGTTAGTGAACATTTGGATTTCATTTCATTTAGGTCTGACCGACTTGATGTTTTAAGTTTTAGAGAGTCAGATCAAAAGTAAAAACAGCGGAATAAATGTTAATAATGCATAATCATCATTTGATGATTCGCGGCTGGTGCTAGAGCTCCGACTTGTATGTCGCCCCCAAAAAAA
>JAEQML010066874.1:0-19592 GCA_016904865.1 Pissodes strobi | reverse complement strand
GGCCTTATAGAGCAGTAAGTGCTGATGTGGGGTAGAGTTGTTTACCTTAGGTCCGATTCAAATTCGATAATTCACACTCATCTAAATACATATATCCTAAAATAGTCTAGATCTATTGATTTACTGCTGGATGTGAGGTTAGCGATTTTTTCAGGACCGAAACTTTTACGCCGCCAATTTAGAACATCGAAAAGTAGAAGAGGCAATAGTGTGAGACCGATGATATTGAGACAGCATTGCCAGTGGTCCTAATACTCCTGAGTTTGAGTTTTCGAATAACGTTAGTGATGGATACTTCTGATTCGATTGGAATTTGCTGAATGCGATTTCCTAACAAGGCTTAGAAATCTCGGACATGCGTTTTGAACATATTGTAGCTTGTTTTTAAAATCAACAGATAAAAATTAGAGTAAACCGACGAAATCGTATTCAAATAGCTCAAACAATCAGTGGCTCTACCATCCACCACTTAATGCTTTCTGGATGGGAAAATTTTAATTTAAATGCGGATTTCTTACAACCTTCGGTATATGCTGCTCGCAATTTGATTTATTTAACTTCCAGATTCTCATTAATCTGGATAGCGACAAATATACTTTCACACATTTTTTGCTTTATGTGAGGAATTCCAAATATGTAGGCAACTTTGAAGTGCATTAAGCCTTAAGCCATGAATAATAAAGCCTATTTACGTCTTCATTCAGGTGAACAAGGCCGCATGTCGGTGCCGAATGATCTACAATTTTGATTAGCTGGGTGTCGTCAGCATATAAATAATAATTTGTGTGATCCAAAAGTGTTTCCATGTGAGATGTACATAAGGCAAATAAAATACGCCTTAAAATGCTTCCCTGTGTAACGCCACATATGAGACCTGCATCGCTAAATCATAAACCATTCATATCCACAACTGCTACGAGCAATCACCTACAGGCAATTCAATAATAATCCAAAATCCAACAAGAGTAAGTAATAATTCATGTTTTATTAGATCAAACGCCTTAACATCATCCAAGAGAGTAAGATACGCTTCTTGAGTCTCATCAATTGCAGCAGTCAGTTCAGCAGTACATGTGTTTACATATTCAACAATCATACCAAACAAGATTCTCTAGATTTCTATAAAGAGTAAATTTGAATACTTTTCTGGGTTCAAGAGAGACCTTTGGAAGAGGCCTCATGGCTGTAAATTTTCAGATTAATAGATAACCAGCCACATTCAATACTATCACTGAAAACCACAACTAGATCATTTACAATAAACGGAAGACAGCATATGAACATACTTATACATTTAGCCCTAAAAAGACTTCCTTCCTAACCCGACTTAGTTGACCAATGAACTCAGCAAGAAATTTGGTATGAGCAATTTTCATACCTAACTTGTTCTAGTCTCGATTCAACTAATATTTTATTTTTTTTTATGGTAGTGGCACACACACTAAAGGTAGATCCTATGGCACTCGACCAGCGGTGTGTGTGCGAAGATGTTGATTGACACGGTTCTTGAATAGTTGTCGGTTGTAATTAGGGGGAAACAGATGCCCTGGAAGTGAGTTCCACAGTGATACAGTGCGCCAGACAAAGGAGTCCATGTAAAGCGACGTTCTAGGTGTTTTTAGTTGTACAACGAACGAGTGTGCTCTTGCCGTCTATCGCGATAGACGTGGCTGGGGCGAGATGATGCGGGCCAAATCCTGGGAACATCTGCCGTGAAAATATATGTATAACAGGGATATTTCGGCTATATGTCTGCGGTTTTCCAGACTATCCAGATCCCGGGTACACTCCGGGTCACCAACGAACACACAGCTCTCTGCTCGGCACCCCAGATGTGTGGGCAATATTCTAAGCACGGTCTTACTTGAGCTTCGTAGAGTAGGAGCAGCTGTTGCGGTGTATACAGTTGTTCTGTTGCAAAATAGCGCACCAAGCTTCTGCGAGGCTGATTTTACGATGTTAGCAACGAAGTCATGCCAGGCCATGCTTGTTGTGGACCGATACACCCAGGAGTCTGATTGGAGGAATGGTCGATCCTACCATAATGATGACAGGGCCCGCCGTATTGGCTTTCTTAGTAAACGTGGCTGCTTGAGTTTTTGTTGCATTGAACTGGACCAAACTCCTGTCGCCACACGTTCGAACTTTCTCCCGATCTTGATTAATTGTTGTAATCTGCTCATGTCCGAGGTGATAAGTTTCAGTCGCTGGTAAAGGTTTTTCAGAAATAAATTGGGAGACAATGATACTCTCATCTGCTAATTGTAAACATGATTATTGGATTCGGTCAGCAGATTATTAATATAGATGAGGAACAGAGTTGGTAAAAGTATTGCGCCCTGAGGCACTCCCGCATTAACGGTGAATGTGTCTGAGATGTGTCCATCAACTGCAGCGGAACTGATTACCACAACTTCGATAGAAGCCAACGACGATCAACACCGTCGAATGCGCATCTGAAATCGTACAAGATTCCAGTGGCTACATAATATATTCCATTAACCCATGATAGAGATGCTGGATTGCAGATATACTAGAGCACTTCTTTCTGAAGCCGAATTGACAGGAATACGACATTATATTTCCTTCCAAGAAAGATTTCAATCTATATAAAAAATGACACTCCAAAACCCAACGAATTTGTTCCGCCGTATTTGTTATTAACAGGTCAAGCCCGATAACATTGTCAATTATTGTAAAACAATATTTTTGGACGATCACTGTAGCTTCACGATGATGTATGATTTAAAAAACGCTAAAGATTGGATCTATTGTTATCTGATAGTAACAAGGCATGGAACGAGTTTCTTCAAGGGCGAATAACTGTGTTTCTTGAATAATCGTTATACTCACAAGTATTATACCAACAATTGCTGTCAATTATCATAGTACTTATTTCGATAATAAAAAGTCATTCATGCTTGAAGAAGCCGGGCTTTATCGTAATAATATTTACTCTTTCATGTCGGCTTACGGCTAGTATTGTTTGAAATATGTATTTCTGCTTCAAGAAAAATCCTCATCTGCATCGCCGATATCAATTTGTTCCGCAATCAGGTTGAAAGCTCTTTTTGTTTGGGCCAATACCGCTAGTAAAATTATGTAAGTAATATTGAACTTATTCCGCAGAAAATAGGAGTGCTTAGGTCAGGGTTTCCATGCGAATTAAAGGATGGGTTAGATACCAACGGGGTCAAAGTCGGTTAATTTTCGTAATAATGGATATGCGGATAATTTCCAATTTGTTTCAAACTTGAACCTGTTAAAGACCAATTTCCTCTCAATTCATTACGGGTAAACGGATCATTTAATTTATGCTAATGTTCGCTATATGAACAAAATTTAAATTTTTCTTGATACATGATAATTCTTTACATGCATAGAAAGGTTGTCGCTCTCGCCATAAGTTGAAGGAAACAAGAATTACTAGTTTAATGTTTATCATTTTTTTTTAGCAAAAAGAAACAAATTTTATTTATGTGCTTTGTTTCGTAATTATTGTTTAAGCGCAACACACTTTTATGTTGTTTCTGTTAAAAATGTCACTTTAATTGCCAAGTTTTTCCAACTTGCTTAGAGAGTCAATGTCATAGTTTAAATTGGTCGTTGAACTTTAATCCTAACCTTTTGGTCGTATATTTCAGATGAAAATAATATTATATAGCTTTTAACACTTCTTCCTACAGATCCTTAGTTTCTATGTTGCCTTTAATTTGGTTTTCAACACATTATTGTTTACTAAAATTGTAAAATGATAATAACAAAAATAATAACAATTATCAGTACCAGTAGTTGTAACTTTTCAAGTCAACATCCATTAAAGCTACAGCTTTTGGGAAACTACTGATAGTATGGGAATCCTTACAAGAATCATATTGCTGGGCTTTGGCTCTTTATGCAATGAAGACACCAGGTTATTACCAGAATATATTGAACAGATAACATCAATGGAAAACCTAAATACCTTGTAATACTTGCTGCACTAACATTATCCAGAGTATCTGGAGCTAGACTGAGATCAAGAGGCAGCAAAGATGTGAAAGAAAAAATATTGAGTCTTAAGATTTCACCATGGATAAGGAGACTCCAGGGAAGGGTCGGCGAACTGAGAAAGAATATTTACTTATTGGAGGAGTCACTCAAGCGGCACAAAGTCAAGAATGCTAGAAAGCTAATAGTATTAGATAAATACCACATAAAAAGTTTCTGTTTACTCCAGACCATCGATGTCAATGCTCCAGACGGATCAGGAGATGAAAGCTGACTTACGACAGAAAACAAGACAACGTGCATTTCAGCAGAACGGAGAAAGGCTTTTAGAAGTCTACTTCAAAAATATCAGCAACAATACCCAATCGAAGAGTGAGGTGGATGGTTCTGGAGGAAGCAGCTGACAACTCCGATTACTTAAAAAATTACTGAGGGCTGGTTAAGAAAAGAGCAATGCAACGCACAAAGATTTAAAGAAATAATTTACTAGCCATTTACAGAAAAAGAAAAAACCGATGTTACGAAACGCTGACATTCTCAGTTGTGTTAGTGCCTGGTCCCGACGACATGCAAAATAAGTGGGTACAAAAAACTTTGGAGTACACACAAAAAACGCACTCTTCTCGTTAATGAGATCTGACCAACCTATTAACAATGCCACATAAATAAGGCTGATACCTCCAAGTACCGGTCGATTACATGCCTTCCACACTGTATAAGGTTTAAACTTCCTGCATTGCCCAAATAATTTATATGCGAAATCAAATTCTAGCGGAGCAGTAGAGGGAATGCACAATGTATTCGATGGGCTATAAGGAACATCTAATACCTGACGCCGTTATATGCAACCAAGCAAGAACAGAAATTTATTTGTGGCCTATATCGACTACAAAAAGGCCATCGACTCAGTGCTACCTGGCTGGCTCCTGGAAATCCTGATCATATATAAAACAAAAGCGACCATAATTGATTTTCTCGAGCACACCATGGAAACCTGGTGCAAAGGATTGCAAATTAATGATCCAGAATTCAATCTGAAGACCGACATATCAACATCAAAAGAGGAATCTTTTATGGCGATTCCTTGAGTCAGCTGTGGATTTGTCTTTCTCTGGCCCCCTCGTCTAACATGCTGAACGCCATCAAATATGAGTTTAATATCAAAGGAAATGATAAGATGACACTTAAACCGAAACACTTACTCTGAACGGATGATGGAAAGCTAATAGGAGCCACAGTTGGAAAAAATATTACAGATTGTTGTAGACTTTTCAAAAACAATCCAGATGTGGTTTGGCATTATGTTGCAAGCGGGCGGGTTCAGCATGCGACAAAGCGAACCCTATAGATATCTGAGCATGAAACAACCACGGAGGATTAATTAGCAGGTGATGGTGTTGTCTCCTGTAGTAAAACTGATTAAGAACCTTGCTAACAAATGCGCAAAACTACCACCTTAAAAGTGCCGTAGAAAGAACAATACTTCCTTGACAGCACGTAGGAAGAGGAACTCTTGGATAATCAGATCACTAATTTACGAAATTATTTCTTAACGAAAGCTGAAGAGTCAGAACTCCCCTGTTTCTATATCAGTGTGAATGTGTGAATGTACTTGACGAGGGAAGAAAAGTTGCAGAATGGCGAGAAAAGCAGAATGAGGTTATACAGGAATATATCGACAGATGTGCGTTGAACTATTGGCTTGCCTCAGGAAGACTGTTCCCAGAAACGGAAGGCTTTTTGTTGGCAATTGAAGATAAAGTGGTTAAAACAAGAATCCACATCGTGAAAGATACCCAAATAGAGAGTGATCAGTGCAGACATGGATGCAGAACAACAGAGTCCATATAATACGCTACTGCAGGATGCCAGTTTTTCTCTGCATCGGAATATAAGGATGAAGAGAACAATGTTGCAAAAATTATTTATCAAGACCTAGCTAGCATGCTAGACCATTTTTTCCAGGCTCGGGTTTCTTATTACAAATATAAACTTTAAAACAGGGGAGTTGGAAAACTATGACTTCCGACTCTACTGAGTTCGCACAATCTTAACCTACTAGACTGTGATGCATCCACTGGAGTTGTATTGAAAACCCTAAAGAGAAATATCGAAAAGGTAGGGCTGACTAAAAACCTCTATAAGCTCATTCAGAAAGCTGAGAATTACTCGGAAGATTGGAAACATTATCTCAAAAGACCCCATAATATGGGAAGGGCTCCAGCAGAGCTTAATCCCTTTGATGTCTAAAGCATCTGAGATTAAGTAAATTTTCCCATTTAGAGGGAGTGCGAATGCCGAAAGGCTATCATTCTCAGTAGTGAATTTGTAACTTTTTGAGAAAACATCCGTTAAAGCTACGGCAAAACATCGATATAAGATCTGAAAAATCCGACTAATAGCTTTTGGGAAACTAATAAGGAAGGGCAATTGTTCTAAGAATCCTGTTGCAAAGCGAGGTTACGATCGAGTTTTGTAATGGCACGAGTGAAATAATCAGATAAATCGCTCATTGTCCCTACGTGGTACACGCAATGTTTTTTTCAATGACCGTTCGAATGTGTGTAACCATTAAAACCAATTTTTGATTCTAGTGTTACGCAAATGTATTAATATATGGATTAGGACTGATTGAATATTGTCAATGTTAGCTTTATATTATATTCCTCCTGTGGGATAAGATATATATTTTTGTAGCTGTTACAAAAGGGGTTTGAAATTTAGATTTTCTTGCAGTTTCGTATTATTATAATGAATGAAAATTTCAAAATGCGTGGTACGGGATTTTTATCAATTACTACTACAGAGCTTTTTTTAATAATATCGATTATTTTTTGAAAATATACATAAATCATACACTAATTTTTAATGTTTTCATTTTTTTTTACAACAGTATTAGATTTCAAATTTTTGAATAGTTTCAATTTTTTCAGGAAATTAATGCTATTTTGACATAGATAATTTTTACGTTTTTTGTCGAAGTTACACACAAGTTCCAGTATTTTGTATTTTAACTATCCACGAAAGTAAATTTCAGCTTTGTCAGCAGAAATTATTACTTTCTATAGAAATAAACGTATTGAGTATTTTTTGGTGGCGCACATCAAAATTAGTGTTGCTATATCCTTATTCATTTCCCCTGGATACACAATGGATAAGAAATATTATCCTTAGCATTAGAGACATTCCACTTTATGTCAAGTATTTACCTGTCATTGAGTAGTATTTTTTTAAAGGTTCTGGGTGTTTGCGTCTATTTCTTTACAAAATCTACTGAGAAATCACAGATTATCAAGAAATGAATGTGCAGTAGTGATTACGTTTTTACAAGAATTGTATACTCAAATTCACTAAGCTGGAAGGTTTGATGTATCTCAGACAAACATTTCCCGGATATTTCGCCGTTTTAATGGAACTGGAAGAAATCTAATGTGAGTTACAGGGGAGGAGGTATTACATTGGAGTCCGTGGCATTTAATGATGGAAGATTAACAGCTCAGAGGTACATCGCAAACATTACAAATCCACAAAATGTTCCCTATGCATGATTTGTGGGGAAAAATGTATTCTAATGCATAATAAGGTACAGCCACATGCAGCTCGAATAGTAGAAAGTATGCATTGTAAGAATGAATTGGTATCCAGGAAGCTCAGACCTTAACTTCATTTAGCATTTATGGTATATAGTGAGCAGAAGGGTGAGAGCTCTGCAATGTCAACCGGCTGATTTAAATAAACTTGCAAAGAGGTTAAATGAAATTTGGCATCAAATTGGGCAGAACTAATTCCACCGGCATATTTTAAAGCCACGACGTGATTGCATCAGGAAAAGGTGAAAACACTCTCTATTTATTGAAAGTTTTTTAATATTCTCTATTCTTATAGTGTCTTGTTTTTGTATATTTATGCTATAAACCTAAACTTACAAGTCTTAGCTTGTTTGTATTTTAAAAATACACCCTAAAGGGTGTTTAAAATTTACCGTAAAAATCTCTAGTGCAAGCACCATCCTGTATATCAATTAAATTATAGGCAAACGATCAATTGCTAGTAAGATTCCTACAACCCTAACCAACATTAAAAAAAAAAGGATGGGCGGTTCATGACATATTCAACTGTAAAGCTTTGATACATTCTGCATTATTCGCTAATTTTAGCGATCTGCATATTTTATTGAATGTTTTCACCATGCGAAAAAGTGATTTCAAACTTGTTTGTTATTAAAAATTATAAAACTTCTTCTGTCTGTACTTTTGCATCTCTCAAAACTCCACCAATACTAACGACTTTTTTATAACACATCGCCGAATCTAAAACGCAATTATAATGCTGGAATTTATGGCTTTACTTCTATTTATGAGAGTGCTTTATACGGAAGTCTAACTTGTTTGTAATGTTCCGTAGCATGTTTGGAGGAAGCAGAAAAAATATGAAGGATTTTACGGTTTAAATTATACCGAAACACAACACAATATAATTTAAGATAAACAAACGAAAACCTTGAACCTAGAGGCTAAGAATAACCAAGACCCGTCCGATGATGGTACCACACTTTGTATCAAATTGAGCGGAACGACGGCGGAGTTCTTGACGATATTTCAAAGAAAACGGATCTCATCGTAATGAACAGGTTCACTTGGATAATGGAAACAACCATTATTACAGGGCGGTCCAAATAATAGTAAACATGTTTTAAATAGACATTTACTTATATCATCTAATTTAAAAAGATAAATATTGACCTAAACATTAATAATGCACGAATAATTGGTAAAAGCCCTGATCTGTATGTTGGTTATTCTTCATATCAAAATAATCTTCATAACAATAGACAAAATATATATAATACTCAGTATGTCTTTGATATTCCAATATGTGCATTGGTTGATTCAATACTCTGCGACTAAACAAATAAAGAGTCTATTTGACTCTTACCATTTTGGAAAGCTATGTCAGTTAATAGCAATTCAAGCAGGGAGAGTCATTTAGCTGCCATGCCAAATCGCTTTTCTCCCATAAGTGCCTGAAGCCTGAATATGCTAGTTTCGATAATTATATATTATTTAATCAATGCTCAAGAGAGATATAATGGTCCACAAAAATCACTGAAAACTCGTTTATTCGAAAATATATTTTTAAATGTACTTTTTACCCTTATTTAGATGACCGTGATTAATCTGTACTAAAACTCAATGAATTGGGGTGCTCATTCAATTAAGATACTCCCGTTGATGTATATATGTATCAATTACTGTAAAAAAAGAACACTGAAAAGTAGAACTGCTACTATTTATATCTTTTTTTCAACTCTACAATATCACAAATACAACATGCGGTCTCTTTAAGCAACCGAATGACATGATGTAATTAATGGTCTCGAGGCTGTCTCAAATAAATGAATTAACACGTAAAAACCAATTAGAGTCAACTAACAAGGCCTGTAATGCTTTTATATCATTCATTATCTCCTATCCAAGCATAAATTTACAGTTTTAGAAAGGTGCTGTCAATGATTCTTCATTTAGGCCTCACAATATAAAGTCGGTTGACAAAAATATTCAATATATAACGATATATAGACAACAGTAACATTCTGCATTAATAATACTAAGTGCATATTCAGCAGGAAGATGAAGTTTCAGCTTAGGTTTTGAAATGTAAGGAAAAATTTAAAAAGCGAAAATCGCACCGTTCATAATGCCGTTCATAATCATGGATCGTCATAAGAGAATTTTTAATTCCCAATAGTAAAACAGCATTCTAGTGCAACTATTAATACATTTACAGGATTGTATTATGACCTGCCAAAAGCATTTGACACCATCAACCATCAGGTTTTAATTCAAAAATTAGAATTGCATGGTGAGAGGCAAGTGCTATTCACTCATATCATATTTGGCGGTACCTTCTGTAACACGCATATTTTTGCAGTATGCAGGAACTCAAACAAGGTAGCCCACAAGGTTCCATCTCCCATCTAATCATCAATCAATCAATCAAAAAGTAGATTTATTGTCTAAACGAAATGGTTGTTGACAAAGCCATACTAAATAGGAACATTGAAACCTAAATTTAAATATAAAACCTGCCATAAATATAAAGCAAAATAGCTGGTGAAACTTCTTAAAAAATACGAAAATTATGAAACAAAAAACATATTAAAATACACAACGAAACACTAATGCCTGAATACACCAGCGAAACTAGAATAATTAAAATATATAAATAAAAAAGAACAGAAAAAACAGAGAATAAAATGGATATACCATCAGGCAAGAAGATCATTAAAATACTCATCTAGTGTGTAGTATGGTTTAGTGACTAGCATCTTTTTTAACGCCCTATTAAATCTAATATTGCAACTTATTGTTCTTATTCTAAAGGGTAGGTGATTAAAGATCTTCTTACCCATAAAAATAAAAGATTTTCTGACTAGCTCTGAGTGTGGAATAGGCAACCGGAGGGTGTCAGTCGATCTAGTGCCAAAAGAACTACCCGGAACTATCTCTAAACCATGCTTAGCAAAAACGATACATGCCGTCCGCAAGATGTAAAAGGAGTCAAGTGTCAAAATTTTGTTTTTCACAAAAAGTGGATGGCAAGAATCGCGGTGCCCCACTCCATAGAGAGTACGAACCGCTGTCTTCTGCAAAACAAAGACCGAGTCAAAAAGATACCGGGCACATGATTCCCAGAAGCAAATGGCATAGACAAGGTGGGACTCAACAAGGGCATGGTAGGCACTCTTTGTCATTTGAAAATCTAAGCTCCTCGTGATAACTCTAAGCGCATAACAACCAGTGGACACCCTAGGGCGGACATCATTTATGTGTTCTTGGAATTTAAGGTCACCATCAATTACCAATCCCAAAAATTTATTTGAACTCTGTGCCACGACAAGTTCATCGTTTATAGAAATGCCATCCATTAAACATCTAAAACTCAAAATACTTGTTTTCAGCGCAGTAAAGCAGAGGCGGTTTGCGTCGCGCCAATCCTTGATCCTGGCCAGATCATCGTCCAAGGCCAATCTCAGCTGTTCCACATCCCTTTCACGCCACATAATGGTGGTGTCATCGGCAAACATAGTTACCTCGCCCCTTATCGGCAATAGAGGCAGGTCATTAACATATATGAGAAAGAGTAATGGTCCCAGGACAGAATCCTGGGGAACCCCTGAGAAAATCGGTAGGGATGCCCCCCAAATCTAATCCTCTGAACACGACGCGACAAATAGGAACCAAGCCAGCACAAAGAAGGGCCCCTAAAGCCATACCTTCCTAGCTTCCACAGCAGTATTCCATGATCTACACAGTCAAATGCTTTCGATATATCACAGAACACTGCTGCAGCCGCCTCACCATAGTTTAGCCCGATGTAAAGAAGGTGAAGAAGATCAAAAATGACATCACCCGTACCCCTCGATTCTCGGAAGTTAAACTGCCTACGACTCAAAAGGCAAAGTCTATTCAAAAATAAAATCATTCTCTCTCTCACTAGCCTTTCAACGATCTTTGACAAGGTAGGCAGAAGCGGAAAATTGAACAGGCTGTTGTGGTTACTGCCCTTATGAAGAGGGACAATTACTGTCTGCTTAAGACAATCAGGAAACAAACCCGTTGAAAATGAGTCGTTTATTGACTCAGCTTGGGCTTCCAGAGCCTTGGTTGGAAGAACAGAACAAATCCTCAAAAAGAGCTGGTCCCATCCTGAAAAAGTCTTATTCCTGATCCTTCCAATAATACTTTTGACTTCGAGTATATTTGTAGGACCAAAAAAGAAAGTCTCAGCAACACTTATATCCCTCATGAAGTGTTCGGGCTCATACACGGCTGAAATACTATTGGTCAGTTCAATAGCAACACTGCAGTAGAATGAATTAATACTGTCCGCACTCAACTCGGAATCTGTTGGCACATCAGTCCTTTTCCCTCTGAGCTCATTCACAATACACCACGATTCTTTTGATTTATTACAAGAATTTTCAATTCGACGACCATAGTACAATCGCTTGGGAAGGGCAATGGTTTTTCGATATATTCTCCTGTAGTGATTAAAATATTCCAAGAAGGAATGCTTATCCATTGAAAACTTTCGAATATAATGAACATATTGCTTCCTGACACCCTCAAACCCTTTGTGTACCAAGGCTTTCTCTATTTATGTTTTTTTATTAACAATAGGAAATGCCTGGTTAAAAATATTCAAAATCACAGAATGGAAGTGACCTAGCCTGCTTCCAGAGTCAGATACTATCTCCCAATCATTGGTCTCATCACAATTGGCCGAAACGTGAAAAAAATTTCTCCGTGTAAAGTTTGCCACGCTCAACACTCTTAAGATCCTGGGAATTGAATAGTGATATATAGGCCAAAACAGCCTCATGGTCGGACAATCCCGCATTGATACAGACACAAGCAATATTCTCACTCCCACATTGGTACAAACATAATCGATAATGGAGGAAGAGCGGCCAAAGAAACGTGTAGGTTGATCGACATGCATAATCAAACCAAAAGACTTCAAAAGATTGCACAAAGATATTGTGCGGGCATTAACTCGGTCAAAAAGTCGGTGTTAAGATCGCCAGACACCACCAGAGCTCCACTCACCGAGATACCCACCAACAGAGCCTCTAATCCCACCAAAAAAACGGTCAAAATTTCCAGAAGGCGACCTATACATTCCCAGCACACAAAGGTTAATTTACAATATGCAATGGAGAATTCAATGACTTTTTTCTCAATAAGGTAGTCAAATTTATTAACTGGGACAAAAGTGTATCTGGGAATAAAATTGTTATTCATTAATATAATAGTGCCTCCATGGCAGAACCACGAACCACAATCTCAGGCGACTCCAAAGATTCAAGAAACAGCTTAAGGTTATTTACCTTATTTCTAACATACTGTATATTTAATAAAACTAAATTAACACCATCACCGGTTGCCCTTCATCAAAAAAAGTATTACTGCTACCTTCAATACCAACAATAAGGCAAGACCTATTTACATTTGCGTCACAGCAAGTGTTGTTTTCTACCATTTGATTTGGGACTGGAACAGTATCAGTTCCAGTACCAAAATTTTCCCTAGCAGTGTCAGTCATGCATTCTATTGTAAAATCCCTTAGTGGAATTTTCAAAGCAGCAAATTCTTGATTTGGTAAGTACAGCTTTAAGACATTACACAGAGAACCTATATTATGCCTAAAACCTTGAGCATTCTGTAGTTTGTAGTTTTCCACTATACGAATACTCACATTTTTATTCCTAACATGAAACTGACTTACATAGTCATAAATTTTTGCACACAATTTGTTACAATGTATGTTCTTAATTACCAAAATTAAATTTGTATGCCTGGCAACAGACAAAAGACTTTTTAAATTTGCCAAGTTCCCTAATTAGTACATTGGAAATCCAGTGAGAGCATAAGTGAGTCAGAGTATGTGAGATTTTTTGAGTACATAAATATATCACTTATTAACCTTTCAAGTCTGGCGCCTGGTTGGGGCAGTCCCAAAATATTATACTCACTACTTTTCAATTCATGATGTAGCCCAATTTTTATCCCCATATATGAACACGCTTTTCCGGATTTTTGTGATGATGGAAGCAGGAGTGGAATGGTTGTTAGTATCCACACAGTGAACAATGCTGTTTGCATTGGGAAATTTACAGTGAGTACTCTGCTTTTCAACATTGCCGTTTAAAAGTCCCGGCTGATTGTCCTCCCATGTGTTCACTGAATCATCAATATGAACTGTAGGCAGCTCCTGAGGCCGTGTCCCGCTAGACAGAACAGAATTGTCAGCTTCCAACACTCTAATAGACTGAATCATTTCCCGGTTTAATTTTTCAAGTTCAATAAGACTTTCCTTCATCTTCTCAAGCTCACCATC
This sequence comes from Pissodes strobi, assembly GCA_016904865.1. Taxonomy (NCBI): domain Eukaryota; kingdom Metazoa; phylum Arthropoda; class Insecta; order Coleoptera; family Curculionidae; genus Pissodes; species Pissodes strobi. The sequence continues at coordinate 5,699 of JAEQML010066874.1, read as the reverse complement.
TGCCTGACTTTTCTTACTCCAAAGCATTTCATTTTCTTGCATAAGGTCTGCTATTTCGTCTTTGAATGTTCGTATATCATCTATTTCAGACAGGACATCCGTTTGGGTGTCAACAGTAGTGACACTGGATATTGCAGTTTGAGTTGTTGATGAGGACGCCTCCATAAATGAGGTCTGTGAATCTCCATTGCATGTATATGTGATTGTTCGGGTCTCAGCGTGTATCAAGTTAGCAGTATTATGCTTCTGAATAATTTTATTTTGTTCATCAATGATTTTTGTTCAATCATCAGTCCTAGACCTGCACACTTCAATCTGCGAAACCAATCTTGCCTCCATTTCGGCCGCTTCCAATTCAAAAGATGTAGAGCGTTTTTTAAACCTTTCAATATATGAGCTTTTAGAGCTTTAGACTTTTCTGCTACCAGCAGCTGTAACGTCGTTAAGTCTTCCTCATCTGCACTTGATCCTTTATCCGCGCAGCCTTCCGAACACCATATCCAATTTTGATAAATAACTTAATAATGCTTAGATCTCTTACAGCAGCTTGGGTGGAAGATAATATGGCAAACTATGCATATCCAGTTTCTGTTAGGTTTGCCTTTGCAACACTTAAACGATTAAGCACATTTTCATGGATTTCAATTTTTTAGGATTTTTTGACGGAAGGTAAAGAAAATTCGATATTAAAGCATAACTTTTTACTTTTTTTTTTGGAAAAATGACATTTTGTGCCACTATACATCTAGTTTCGAATCTGGTGAATTAGACATTTATTACCGTTTGCTTGAAAACCGATTGGATTTCAAAATGTGATTTTTTCTTTAATTTATTACAGTTTTTAGACAGAATTTGAGCCGCTATAGAAAATTTGAAACATGCTAGAGCGGTTTGAATATTTCACGATTTATAGAACCATTCCTTCGCCATTGAACAGAGATGACCGTAGTTTTTTCTGTCATTTTTGGTTAATTTTTGAATTGCGATTTTCTGAGTGTCTGATGTTTCGAACTTTTTTCGCAAAATTTTTGAAAAAGGCCGGCCCGATTAGAGAAAAACTGATGATATTTTCTTCATCTACGCTATAGAATAAGTTAATCGCATTTTCACAGGTTTTAAAATTATTCGATTTTTGACAGAAGGTAAGTGAAATTGAATATCGACGCATCGATTTTTAATATTTAATTGGGAAAATTACGTTTTTTGCAAAAATTTTGTGGATTATAGAGACTCCGGGCCGTCTCGAAACTCATAATATTTTCTTCATCTACGCTATCGAATTAGTTAATAAGCAAATTTTCATAGATAGAGAGAGCAACCTATAAATATCTGCCAAGAGGGGTTATGAAGAAGCAACCCGGAGGAACTAGGCAAAGAGATAGGGGAAAATTAAGAGCGAAAGATAGAGTTAACGAATACTCAAAAAAGATTGAAGCGGTCAAATGGCAGCAGGCTGTGAAGAACGGTAGAGGAAAGTAGAGGCTCAACTGTGCTCTTATTCGTAGCCTAAGCTATTTCACATTGATAAGTGGAATATTGAGTATTCTAGTTTGCAGTTTCAAACTGATAGCATCCAAAAGCTGTGCTAAAAACTTAACCGTCACTTGTCTAACATTGACATGAACTAAACCAATATTTTCTTGCACATTTTTACGAGCTTCAGCACCTGTCTAGTCTTTACATCAGCTTCTACTATCTTTTATTGCTTCATAAGAATAACCGTTTTCTGACAAAGCTTTTCACATATCTACATGAGTTTCATTGAATGGCAATGCCACATATTACTCCTACAATCTGTGGAGGCATTGAATCAACTTCTAAGGCATATTATATGGCATTGGCAGAGAAAAATTTATTATGCTTCCGAGATTAAAGGCAGTAAGTGGTCCAAACGTATTTTCACTTGTCCCATGACAACTTGAAGATAACTGTGTTAAAAATTCGTGTGTGACCCTATTGGATACAAATCCCAAAAATTTCCGAGTGTATTAGGTTAAAAATTTAAAAAGCTCCACTTCCTTATTATTCGCGCTGCATGTTTTGCGGACGTACGAAATGGGGGTTTCACAAGAAAAATTATATTGTTTGATCATCTGCTGCTAGCACCGCACCGGTGCCGATGGTGATGTAAATATAGTTTATTAGACTTTTGCACAGAATAATCGGATCATCAAGGTACTATACATAAAGTTACATCTCGAGAAAAAATACGACACAGCGAAATCCCATGGTCCATGATATTTCACGACTCAGTACCGCACTTAATGTGTCTGTTTACTTGGCATTGAGGCATAAAATCAAGTAATGAGATGCATAAATAATACATAATATATACGGTATACCAGTTTACAAAAACGCCTATCCCAGGAACCTTTTACGGCGCAAATATTTTCATTGATACAGTTAAACCATGTACAAAGTCCCCGCGCGTTTTCATGGCCAAAGTCGACACCATCTTCGCCAAAGTGGGACTTTATTAAATCGATTTTTCTGAATAATATGTACATATACATCATGGATTTACGAAAGGAATATTTATGTATGCATATATTCACTATTTTCCATGTTTGTGCCTCTGAAGTGCTTTTTAGACCTGTCGACAAAAAGTTAAGCCAAAGAATGAAATATTTTTGCAGTAAAATAAGCATTAGGCTTTATTTGTCTTTAAACTTGCATCATATAAGATTATCCAACGCCCCTCAGCCCATGAAGTCGCCAAAGGGTGTCTATTTATGCACCCTTGTTGCAAAAGCTCCCTTGTATGTGACTCGATGATTCATTTTAAACCAGCACAGACGTATGTATTACCCTAGTACACATAGGGTGTGTTTTTATGTTATATCGCAAATAAAGGGTTGTCGGTTGTTATGTAGCACACAACCCTCCTTATTTTCATTTTCGCAATGATCTGGCATTAATAATAATAATTGGTATTATATTATGTAATATAATAATAGATAAAGTTTACTATACATATTTCTCAACAAATACTTCTACGAAATTATTGTTTTTGACAATCTGCGTTGAAGCTTGGACTAATATGGTTTCCTCTGGCAATATATACAGGTAACTGGTAAGAATTTTGTTTCCACTCTAAAATCCCTATTAAAAGTAAGTGGAAATACAAATCTAGTTTTTGAAGTAAAAACTTTTTTTGGCGCATTTAGTACACGTTTTCTGGGTTAGTTTGGGTTGCTTACTTGCTACATATAATCGCTTTAAAAATAACTAAATTAAAATAATTATCCTGAAACTGAATAACGGCGTTCATATTCTATTTCGTTTTTGCCATATGCAAAGTGTATTCGGTTAAAAGGCGTTTTAACATTAAAACATTGCGTTCTCGTTTCAAACAAATCGAAATAAAACGGATGACTGGCGACAAGGTAAAATAAATCAAAACTAATACAAATCATTTCATCCTGTTATTGTAAGTTTTGCAGCATGTATGGGCGTAAAGTAAATTGTAGCACGGTTTGTTTGAATAACTTTTTGTCGCACTCGGCGTAAAACGAGAATGAAGATTGTTGTGACTGTTTGGGTGAAAAGTAAATGTTTAGGTTGAAACGCGAGATGTGCTACACCTGGGAAAATGAAATCGAAAAAGGAAACAGCAAAAAAGGTTTTATATTTGGACGCTGTTTCTGCAAATGGGGAATGGTAAATATTTAGCAACTTCTGGAGACTTAAAGGGTCAACGTAAAAGGCATTTTATTTAACTACCTAAATTTGAGAATAAACGACACCAATCCATATTCGTAGTGAGTCGATAGGTTATTGCGGAATTTTCAAAAAGGTGATAGCTTCCTTTATGTAAACTGAAGATTGTATTGGTTTCAAAAATTCTTCAAGTATCCAGTGACTACAATAAGGCAATTCCAAATTCTACAAAAACTAAGCATACATTCTTGGTGGTCTTTGTTGTATTTGGCGATATGATCAATTGTAATTCGCTTGACGACAAAAATCTAATTGAAAAGAATCAAATTCTGCAGCATCGAATGTACCATATGATGAGACTTTGGTTCTCACAGTATCAAACGAAATTTTGAAAGTGATTGCACCTGCTAGCAAAACTGGATCATTTGAAATAGGTCAGCTCATAACGGCAGAAGTTAACATAAGACAGAATTGAAGGGGTACAAATCACCATCAATGAAAATGTAGTAGAACGAGTGCCAACATACGTATACCTCCGCATAGGATTGAATGAGCAATGAAACTATTCTCAAAAAACAAAAACCAGAATTGAAATAGCAAGGGCAGCATTCATTCACATGATCAAGCTACTCAAAACGTATAATCTGAATTTGGAATTGAAAATCAAACTCCCTCGATGATATTCATCTTATTGTACGAAGTAGAGTCTTGGACTTTCAATAAAGCCACAGCTGAGAGACTGGACATTTAAAATGTGGAGTTACACAATAATTCTTAAAATATCATGGATGGGCAAATATCGTGGTCAGAGTATTCAAAAAACCAAATAAAGGAAAATAAATGATGTCCAGAATAAAAACACGAAAATTAGAATATTTAGGATACATCCAATGAAACTAAATACAAACTGCTAAAATGCATACTGCTGGGAAAAATGTCAAGTAAGAGAGGCGTCCGTCGGGAGAAGATGAATATCTTGGCTTAAGAACTTGTGGACCTGGTTTGAAACATCTACCATAGGAATCTTCAAAGCAGCAGCAAATAAAATTATCATTGCCAGAATGATTGCCAACATTCGGTAAAGCATAGGCACCAGAAGAAAAAGAAATTATTTTCTTCATAAATATTTGTTAATTCAGGCTACCGCCACCAAAAAAACTATTTAAAATGAGCAATTTAATGAAATTTGATAGATTAAGGTACAAAAATCGCACCCGTTTTCCCATTTGTGTCTTTAATTAACTGAGATAAATTCTTACTGTTTTATGTTGTATTTGACGATATTGCTAAGGCTCAGAGTCATTGGTGTGCAACCCAGCGTATAATGTGGAGAGACTAGACCCTGTCTGTGGGAAGGGGCAGTCGGAAGACAAATGGTACACGCAAGCATAGTGCAGTCTGAACTTGCTGCTATATCCATAGCCGCAAAATAGATTGTTCGCAAGAATACTGAGGACAGGACTATTAAAATCTTCACGGACAGTAGAGAAGCACTACTGGCCCTGACAAGTTATAAACTTACAGCCAGGTCAATACTTGACCTGGGGCAGCCTAGGGGTAGATTAAGCTATTGAGCAGCCCTCTCTGAGGTTCCAAGCCCGGAGAAAGGAGGAGTGTTGAGCGTGGGGCTAACCACCCCACCTCATAAAAAATACCGCGGTTGTGAAGACGCATGACAAGCCTCGGATCAGGATGGATAAACAAAGACGACCAAGGCTAGGAAAACGAATAACGAATATCGGAACGCATTGGAATGGAATGTACGTAGCTGGTACAGGATGTGTGCGGCGGTCAGGACAGTAAAAGAGATTGAGCGGCTGAAAATGGATGTCACTGCACTACAGGAACTAAGATGGCCAGGCTCAGGAAATATAAATATAGAAAACTCTGTTATCCTCTATAGCTTTGAATTGAAACTTTGTATTCCGTGCAAAATCTTTAATAAAAATAAATTGCAGAGCGCTTTCGGCCTTAGGCCATCATCAGTGCTTCTTTGTCAGGAACCAGCACAGTCGAGTCAAACAATCTAATTCTTGGAC
>MU194320.1:8831-19592 GCA_016904865.1 Pissodes strobi | reverse complement strand
CAGAAGTCAAATTTCATCACCGTGATATTCGTAAAATCCTTAAAGAACTAGATACGCAAAAGGCATCAGGACTGGACGGAATACTTGCCATCGTGTTAAAGAACTGCGCCAACAAACTAACACCTGTTTTTTTCCCAGGGTTTTATCTCTGTCTTACCGAAAAGGGATTTATCGATCTTCTTGGAAAGTCACTCGAGTGCAACCTGTTCCAAAAAAGGCAAGAAAACCACGCCCTCAATCAATCAATCAACATTTATTTGGTTAATTACATGGTTATTATGTACACACCTAATCTACTATATACACGGCTTAACCTAATCTAAGTATATACAAACTAGCGGGCTACGAACGCCAGAACAGGGCGTCTCTCAGCCTCGATCAAAATGGGCTGATATTATGTCCAGCCGTGTTCTTCTAAGTAGGTAGATGCTATCCCGCTACACAACTGACCTTTCTTAGGTTTTCCCTTTCAAAAGTATTGCTTTAGAATTACTCACGGATCGCAATAGAACTGGTAACTTGCTTTCCAGGAAGGGATGGTAAGATTAATAGTAGTAGTAAACTCTCTATAGGCCTTTTTCGTGAGAAATTCAGCCAGAAAAGACCTCTATCCGGCTTAGTAAGAGCTGGGGCGACCCATACCAGATTAGTTACACCTGATGGATAGAGATACTACTCCTGGGGCCTCAGACATGTACTTGCACGGCTTGTTTTAAGGTTCGAACATCACCGGCTGGACGATCACAAATATAAAAATCTGTTGCTGGCACCAGTAGCGTGCCGTATAGGGGGCCAGGGGGGGCGAATGCCCCCCCCGCCCTTTATCTAACCTGCCTCAGCCTCCTAATGCAAACTGGAAATGGCTCATCATTCGGCGCCCTCGAAATAGCTCGCCCCTCCCGCCCTTATACCCACGGCACGTTACTGGCTGGCACGGGCCTATCCCCGGCTGGACGTCCGAATCCTATTCGGGGAGTCTACACAGCCCCTGAAAGCCCCATGGGTCCCCAAACTAATATATATGTATATGAAGCTGGAACAAAATGGCCGGTACCCGACACGTGCACACTCGACCGAAGACGAATCGGAAGTCCATGGTGAGGTTAAGTAACATGGGGAAACCAGTAGGAATAACACCATTCCACGATTCTTTGGTTTTATCACACACGCATTCATACCGCTTTCATACCACGCAGACAAACTATCGTCCAATTGCCTTGCTTCCAATAATCTCCAAAGTCATGGAACGTGTAGTCAATCAGCAACTACTCAAGTACCTCGAGAACAACATAATAATCAGCGATAATTAATACGTCTTTCGCAAAGAGAGATCGACAGGAGATATATTGGCCTATGTTACTCATATATGGAGTACGATAATTGAGAACTACGGAGAGTTTCGAGCGATTGCGTTGGATATTTCCAAAGCATTCGACAGAGTTTGGCATGACGGACTGCTCAACAAACTGCCGTGCTTCGGACTACCAGCCTCTCTCTGCAGCTGGCTTGCCAGTTTACTTAAGAACCGATCTCTGCACGTTGCAGTCGATGGACACATCTCAGACACATTCATCATTAACGCGGGCGTGCCTCAGGGCGCAATACTTTCACCAACTCTATTCCTCATCTATCTTAATGACCTGCTAACCGAAACGAGTAATCCTGTTTACAGTTTTGCAGATGACAGTACCCTTGTCTCCCAATTTAGATCAGAAAAACCTTTACCAGCAACTTAGACTTATCACCGCAGACAGGAGCAGATTACAGCAATTAATCAAGACCTGGAGAAAGTTCAAACATGGGGCGACAGAAATTTGGTTCAATTCAATGCAGCAAAGACCCAAGCAGCCACGTTTACCAAGAAGGCCAATACGGCGGGTCCTGACATCATTATGGCAGGATCACTAGTCGCTAGGTCGCGCCGGTCTAGAATCGTTCCCGACACGATTGTGTTATGCATTCGAGGAAACACATGCAAGCTGCTGTATATTTCGTAATAAGTGCATACAAAGTACGGGCACGTGTTACAATAAGTAATATTTCACTTTTCGTACGGCCCTCCGCTCGCTGCCGCTCGCTACGGGGGCTCAAGAAAAGGAAACTAACCAGGGGCTAACCCAAACGTAACCCAGGACATACCCAAAATCAAGAAAAAACTGTTTGCTAACCAAAACTAACCCAAGACATACCCAAAATCAGGAAAAAAAACTGTTTAGAAACTTAACCGTAAAAAAAAGCAACGGGGTTCGAACCCGAGCCGACGGCCGCCGCCGATAGACGCAATATCGACACCCAACGGTCTAAAGGACTGTTCATAGTGGGAGCGTCGGTCGTCGCGTCGCGTCGAGCGTTGCGTCGCGTTGAGCGTCGCACAGCGTTTCGTTGCGTCAAGACATTCATAGTGACAGCGTCAATGACATCGTCCTCTACTGCGGTTTAAAATACAGTTTACAAAATGGCCCCAAGAAAAGCAGTTGGTTTGTGTACGTTAATGTTCTTATTGGACACCATATTTTAGATTAAAGAGAAGACTAGTTGGAATTCACCCCATAAACAGGGAAGGACATGTATTTGGTGATACATCATTTGTATCGCGAGCTAAGGATGTCCCCAGATCGATTTTTTAATTATCTAAGAATGTCCGTCAGAATCTGTTGGCAAAGGTTAACCATCGTCTGGAAAAAACAGTAGGTAACCAATTTTGGGTAAAACAGATTTATTTCACCTGTTGTTTTGGGGTTGCACCCACCCCTTTAACACCCTAAGGACAAAAAATCATACAAACAACAAATGTTTAATTTCATTACCAATTAAAGCTATACCTACCGCAATTTTTTTTATCTAAATTTAAGTCATCTAGTCAATAACTTATGTTCGGCACTAATTATCCGGTCGACTGTAAAAACATGATGATGATGATGATGAGTCGTTGTTAAAAACACAAAATTGAACGTATCAAAATTATTTTATGAACCCAGTTGTGGCCAAACCTCACACCGAGGAGATCCACAACACATAGGTATTCCATAATGCCGGTCTTGCATGTATTTCGGTTATTAATAACTCGGCTGTATCTTCAGAAGTCATCTTGACTGACAACTAAACGTCCTGAAAACGCGGAAAAAACAATCCGGATTGTTTCCGACGCTGACGCTCGACGAACGCTGTTTACAACGCTAGACACGCCGCCCTATTAGCGCTTCTACTCTGAGCATGTATATTTAAATACATTGGATTGTTTTTTAAAGGACGCGACGCTAAACGCGACGCGACGCCCGACGCTCCCACTATGAACAGTCCTTAAACCTCTAGACCACCAAGGCTTATGCTGCAAATTGATTGCATCACGAAGACATAGCGCGAATACAATCGCTCGAGTCATCGCCACATACACTAGATGGCGTTGGAGTCGTAAGAGAGAGAGGGAGGCGTCGCACGCAGTATTTCGTCATCGGGAACGATTCTAGACCGGCGCGACCTAGCCGCTAATGGCAGGATCGACCATTCCTTCATCCTCGTCAATCAGACTGCTCGGTGTCTCGGTCAACAGCAATATGTCCTGGCATGACCACGTTGCTAACATCGTAAAATCAGCCTCCTAGAAGCTTGGTGCGATATTTCGCAACAAAAAACTATATACACCGCAGCAGTTCCTCTTGCTCTACAAAACACAAATAAGTCCGTGCTTAGAATATTGTTCACACATCTGGGGTGCCGCACCAAAGCACACCCTAAAGCTGCTATATTCCATTCAGATGAGAGCTGTGTGCCTTGTCGGCGACCCGGAATCTGGATAGTCTGGAACACCGCAGACGTGTGACCGAGATGTTCCTGTTTTACAGATACTTTCACGGCAGATGTTCCCAGGATTTGGCCCGCCTCATCCCGCTCCTGGCAGCGCATTACAAAATACCTAATATCGAGAGCAAAATATCGATACTTGAGTTGTTTCAGTAGGTTCGGACCAGTGTTGCCAACCGTACTATAATTATAGTATTTGTACTAAAATTGAGTCTCCCTGTACTATGTGCTTGTTGATATAATGTTTGTTCTTTGTTCCAACCGACTTGAAAACCGTACGAGGGACCGTCATTTCTAGTTGTCAGTTTCACCTTTGAAGGCGATAAATAACCTGTCATGCAGCGTTACCGTTTTAGTACATTTGTACTAAATTTAGTACATTTTTAACGCGTATGTACAATACTACATTTTATAGGGGTATTAGTCAAATTTAGTACATTTCACGCGAGCGCTCAAAAATTGAATTTCTTTCATGCAGCAGGACCATCTAGTATAGATAACCGCTGACAGTTATGCTGGCCTTGTTTGAATGAAGAAGCAATAAGAATCTTTACAGGAACCTTTAACTTTAAACTCTTCTGCCTCCGTCACACCATTGTTTATATACAGTCACACGGATCGCTGGTAATTCCCTGCCGGCCGTAGAAAGCACAAGCGTCTAGCGATGGAGACAAATTTTCGATGCGATACCGTACATGCGCAATGGTGAAACAAGAAGAATAGGTATTATTATGGCTTTGCATGACCCTCCGCTCGCTACATACGGGTAACCAAAACTAACCCAAAATTAAGAAAAAAAAAGTAAATTAATGAAAAACAAACATGAAATGTAATCAAAACGTCTGTCGCGACCAACGGGAATCGAACCCCCAACGCAGACATGACAGACAAACACTCTACCCACTACACTACTGAAAGAGTTTCGCTAGAAAAACTAAAGACACAGCTTACCAAACAAGCTGTGCTAAAGACATGGATAATTCCGATATTTCGGCCATACTACGCATGCACGGTATGGAATCGAAAATTTGGCCCCTATCGCTAGACGCTTTTCAGAAATCCCCGAACGTCTGCTTTAAATTTATTTTATTTTCAGTTAGCTTAGCTGTTGCTGTTAGTGAGCAGTTATTTATCTTGCCTCTTGTGTTTCAGATGTTTATTTTAAGTTAAGAATTTTATTTTGTTTAACGATAGATTCTTTTTTGTTTTTGGTTTTAAAAATATATGTATTCGTAATTATAAAGGACCTGCAAGTTCCATTTCTATACAATTAATTAACCTACAAAATACACTTTGCCAACGAAAGCGAGCTTACAGCTTTTAATTGGCGATAAAAAACAAAAGGGCTATAAGGGATCAAATTTTCGATGCGATACCGTGCATGCGTAATATGACCGAAATATCAGAATTATCCATGTCTTTACGTTTTAGCGAAATTCCTTCAACGCCTCGGTGGTGTAGTAGGCAGAGTAGTTTGCCTGTCGATAGATGTTTTGTTTACCTTTTTTAAATTATGTTTGTTTTTTTATTAATTTACTCTTTTTTCTTAATTTCGGTGAGTTCTTGTTGATTGCGGCCCCGTAGCGAGCGAAGGGCCATGCAATGCCATAATAATGCCTATTATTCTTGTTTAGCCGTTGCGCATGCACGGTATAGCATCGAGAATTTGACCCCTATGGCTAGACGCTTGTTAAAAAAACTGTTTAGTACAATTTAGTACATTTTCGGGATATTTGTAAGTACATTGGTAAAATCGTCTGCGGTAACACTGCTGTCATGTTGACAAACGAATTATACAACTGGAAATTACCGTCCCATGTACGGTTTTCATAGTCAGTTGGAACAGAGCTATTGTAAATAGTATGCATATTGTACTATAATTTCAAAGTTTGAAAAAAAAAATAAGCATCATCGCTTGTTCTATTGATACTAAAAATTGCAAACCGAGTTCATTGGCATCTTACTTTGATACTATTTAATAAACAAAGACAATGATACAGTCAGGGCGCACTTTATCTACCCAAACATAATGGAATAAGCTATTAGAAAATTTTCGCCATACCGCTATGAGCGGCAACCCGGCAATGGCACTAACGGCAGCCATATCGGTTGTCGTTGTCGACGACGATCTCGGGGAGTCCCAGAATTATTTCACTTAGTGAGTCAGTAAAATTAGTACTTGTGCGTTTTTAACCTGATTTCTTTTATCAGTTTGAATTATATAACGTTTTTGATCAAGTTATTCGCTACCATTGCGTGAATATTATAATAGGCTCTGTGGAAATTGGTCTTATTATTAAGTACCATATCAGGTTTGTGTTTATTACATTATTGAACTTTGTTTCTATGTATGTGGTTATTATTCAGGTTAAATGTCTTTGGTTATTACTATTATTATACTAGTTGTTATTGTTATTATTATTAGGTAGGTACTTATCATTTCATATTAGAAGTAAAGTAACATTTAGAACAATATAGCTTTTAACCAACAACATTTACCGAAATATTTAATTCTACTATCTAATTGTTTTATAATAATAACGTTCTTAATATAGACAAAGTATATGTAAACTAGTAAGTTCACTCAGCGGTAAATCCTTTGATGTAATTCTGCCACATTCTTTTATATCAAGTGACAACTGGAGATGACCGATGCGCTGCGTAAGTGTCCGATTTATTCGCGTGGCTTTCTCTAGTCAGAGATGTATTCAGGAGATTGTATGGACTCGTACCGAAAGACCTACTGAATGCCGGCCGGTGAAAAATCAAGTGAAACTGAGAAAAGTTGTAAAAAAATTTTCATAGAAGGAAATTGAAAAAAAATTTGCTATATGGGGTGTCATTTTTAGGTGATACCACTGTTGCTATCTCAGAATCTAACAAGAATTTAACAACACTGCAAATCGATCTTGAAAAGGCATCAATAATGGCAACTTTCTAATTTAATCAACTTTGTAGCTTTGACCGTTTCAAAGATAGCAATAATAGTGGATTACCTAAAATATATTTAAAAATATATATAATAATATCCCATACAGCACACCAAATCACGATTACGATGTGTTCGCATTGTGACGATGTATCTAGATGCAGACACAGGGTTGCACAATTCTACGATGTAAATGTGCTACGTTTACACATTTCAGGTACACACGTATGCACAAAGGTTAAACGTCCGCCTCACAATGTAGCCACAGTATACCATTTACATATACACAACTTAAATGATCCACAGTGTGTTATCGGCTGCACAGTGATTGTGTATTATGCTTAAACTCTGTTTACACATGGAATTTGTCCTTCTCAATTTGGACGTAAATATACTATTCCGTGTATACGTAGCTCCGTCGCCCCATGCATACGCCCTGTCAAAGAAACCAATTTTTCATGAGCTACTTCAGGAAAATAAAAGTTTTGCCGCCTGACCTTTATTCGTTCTCAAAACAGGTGTTTTATAAAAATAATTAATATTCTGGTTTTATGAGAACGAAAGAGCGGGCAGCGAAACTTTTATTTTCCTAAAGCATCTGTCTGAAGAAAAGTTCATTTAAAATTGTTCTTTTTTTCTTTCCACATAATATACAAAGAGCGGCTAAAATATAGAACAAATTCATTTAAAAATCAGGTATTGACTTTTTAGAAAAATGTTCGATCACGTCAATTATAATTTCTCTTCCGTTTTTTTTGCATCAAAAAGAAAATATACAGGGTGTTTCAAAAAAGTAGATTTGATGTTAATTTTTTTTTAAATAAAATACTATTTTTTAAAATCCAAAGCAATAGTGTTCCATTTAAAAATAAATTAAGTTTGATGTCAAATCTGATTTTTGACACAACCTGCATAATTTCATTTTAGAGCAAAAAGCAGAACAAAAAATTAAAATGGACGTGTAGGAGCATTTTCCTAAAAAATCAATACCTGACTTTGAAACGAATTTGTTCCATATTTTAGCCGCTCACTTTATATAGTTACTACTACGGAACGCTATCAATTGGTGCAACAGAAAGCAGAAGTAAGAAAACACTAGAAAATGACAGAACTTTTACAAGAATATTAAAATGTATTGAAAATATTCAAATAACATAGTAAAAACGCAAATATATCTTATGCTATACATTGCCAGCCTTTGTTGCAGCTCAGCAGCTCTCTTTTCAGCCATTCTTCGTTTTTTGAAACAAAAAAAAATCCTCCAGTCGGTTGGTTGCTTGTCGTTTGTCGTAACCATTCGCAGACCGCCACGTCGTTTTGGAGCTCAAATTTGGCAAATTGGGTATTGGACAAGAGTCTTTCATAAAGTCACTGCAATAATACAAAAAAGTACCTATAAGCTGAGCACAAAAGATCAATTGTTATGGTTGTAACTGTAAATACTCTGAAGGATGTTCACTTTCGAATTTAATAAAAGTAAATGTGCAGAACATTATAAGCCGTGATACCCAATGACCTTTGATTGTGCATTTCCTACAGCATCCATACCCAGTGTGGCCTTTGAGCTATATATGAACGAGCTGCTGCCGGTGCATCGCAAATGTAACCATCCATTACGATTTTATATTTGACATGCATCAAAGGGTGTTGAAAATTTTTGTATCAAAAATCAGTGTAGCGAGAATCGTTACTCGATTTCCATGACCGCCTCGGTTTTTTATAATAAGAAAGTGCATACCACCCCAGAACTTTACAAAGGGTAAAATGACTACTACCTGCGACCACATGAGATACAAATGGCCAGCATGCTAACGCTCTGCGCTGGCATTGTTCCATCTCCCTCGAATGTAGAAACGACAACACACAACTGTAGAGTGTATGTTATTACACTGTACTATTACTTTTACGTGGTGTATACACAAAATTTTACTTAAAGCTATAATCATTACACTAATGATTTAAACTTTGTCAGCATCCTGTACGAACGTTAGATTTCAAAATTCTAACGACCCAATTAACTTTACGTTATTATAGGTACATAAAAATGTTAGGTAGAAATCCAACAAATTACATTAAACCATTGTAAGCATCATATAGGGACCTATACGGACGTTAAATTTCAATAACATTCCAATGATCCATCTGTACTTTGTATAAATATGTCAAGAATCTTAGGTGCATAGGGTTAGTTTGGGTTATAAATATTATTAAACATTGTAGCTCCAATATTAATGGTACCTAGGAGTAATAAAGTATTTATCAATTTTTACTATACCTTATAATCCGTTTCAAAGTGCACAGAGACACACACACTTCCGCGTCTTCCCAAATGATAAAACAAAAATGGCTGCTATATGATGTGGATGTACTACCCCACTTTTATAGAGGAAAGAGGATACACATGCCCGGTATGCTCACGCTGACGCTTGCGCGCGCACTGTGCCGTGCTTCTGAATGGTGGAATGTAGATACGACAAGACACAACTAAAGAGTGTATATATAGTTTTTTGCATCATGTGTGTATATCGCACTTTTATGTGGTGTATGCAGTAGGTACAAATATTGCATAAAGCATCACACATACATATGACTTAAACCTTGTAGGCATCATTTACGGACGTCAAATTTCAACATTCTAATGATCCTTCTTTACGTTATATAAAAATGTTTAAAATCTTAAGTGCATACGGTATACAATTATTAAACATTATATCACATAATTCTATCAACAAAAACATAGGTGTATCTCATATGTGTACGTCAGTACTAGATCAACAATTAGTTTCATCATAACATATTTTGTTTCTCACGTGTATATCTTGTAGAGACGTAATTTAAATTGGACGTGCTGTATGGGATAATAGTTCGGAATCTCATTTTTACTACACTTCTTTGGTTTCATGAAAGTGATCGTTGTGACATTGTTTATGTTTTCGTCTCGCGTTACGGCTTTTTTGTATCGTTGATTGGACGACTAACCAAAACTAACCAAATCTATCAAAATTGGTTGTACCGTATCGGCACCGGCACCGGTTCAAATGACTACAATAAGCTGAGACTAAGTGAAACTAACCAAAACTTGATTCGACGATTAACCAAAGCTAACAAAATCTATTAAAATTGATTATAACGTATCGTAACGGGTTCAAATTACTAAAATAAGTTGATACTAACTGAAACTAACCGAAAGTTGATTGGAGGACTAACCCAAACCTATTCAAATTAATTATAACGTATCGGAACAGATTCAAATAATTAAAATAAGTTGAGACTAAATGAAACTAACCCAAAGTTGTTGACGACTAACCCAAACTAACAAAATCCATTAAAATTGATTTGAATGTATGCTGAAAAGCTTGAAATGACTAAAATAAGTTGAGAATAAGTGTAGCTAACCGAGAGTTGATTGAACTACTAACCCAAACTAACCAAATCTATCAAAATTGATTATAACGTGTCGCATGACTAAAAGAATTTAAGACTAAGTGAAACTAACCCAAAATTTATTAGAAAACTAACTTAAACTAACGTATCGTAACGGGTTCAAATTACTAAAATAAGTTGATACTAACTGAAACTAACCGAAAGTTGACTGGAAGACTAACCCAAACTAACCAAACCTATTCAAATTGATTATAACGTATCGGAACAGATTCAAATAATTAAAATAAAATGAGACTAAATGAAACTAACCCAAAGTTGTTGACGAATAACCCAAACTAACCAAATCTACTAAAATTGATTTTAATGTATTCTGAAAAGCTTGAAATGACTGAAATAAATTGAGAATAAGTGTAGCTAACCGAGAGTTGATTGTACTACTAACCCAAACTAACCAAATCTATCAAAATTGATTATAACGTATCGGATGACTAAAAGAATTTAAGACTAAGTGAAACTAACCGAAAGTTTATTGGAAAACCAACTTAAACTAACCAAATCTATTAAAATTGATTATAATGTATCGGAACCGCTTTAAATGACTAAAATAAGTTAAGAATAAGTGAACTAACGGAAAGTTGGTTCGACCA
>JAEQML010066871.1:0-19593 GCA_016904865.1 Pissodes strobi | reverse complement strand
TCAATAGGATGCGTATCCAATTTCTCAATAGGGGGGCCCGTTATGGAGAGTAGTAACCTAAATGTTTCTTTTGACATTCGATAAAATGACTGAAATTTTTTTTCGTCACATAATAATTCTCTTGCGCAAATGAAAGCTGTTCGATGTGCGTTATTAGTAATATACGAGTGAACCCAAAATCTGCGCCTCCGCTTTTTTCTTAAATAATACAATGCCACTACGATTGATTCGTCTTCACTTGACGAAGACATCTTATACACTAGTTGATTATCTTTGCAAAATAGTAAAATCGCGTAGCGGTTGCGTAGCCTTGATGTAACGTCTTCATAGGAACTGGTCGCCGACAAGTCGCTAGCATTTGAATATCGTCGCGGTATCGTCGCTGTCGCGTATTGCTGGTGTGATAGCCGCCTAAAACCTTCAAAGTTATAAATTGTTTACAAAATCAATTCTTCTAAACTTCCTATTTTATATAGCCGTTTTCTCTAGTTGTGATCAAAATTAAGTATGGGAAATTGTATGTTATACGCTCTTTATTGTTTTTTTTTCTTAATATAAGTGGACACGCGAATAAATTGACTTATAGAAGTCATTTGTTTTATGTTATAGGACATCCGATGAGAAAAAATGTAATGATGACTATTTGATTCAATCAGACTTTATAAATCATGAGAAACTTCATATTAAAAGTGAAGATGAAGAGGACATGTCAAAATCCAAGTAAGATATTTAACATTGTGATATTCATGTGTGCAAGGGATTTGTTGTCCTAACAGATTTCGTCCTAACAAATTTCTTCAATTGATGGGTTATAATTGGTTTTATAATAATAATTATAATGTAAGCTATAATAAAGAGGATGCTTATTACATTATAATCATCAGAGTGTATTATTGTTTATTACACGTGAATGAAATACTATACTTTATCTACAACCATCCTTAAGCCAGTGGCGGCTAAAACCCTAAAACTAGAATATATAGAAAATATCTCTTGTATAATACTATAATGGATCAACCGTTGAATGTAAGTAAGAAATAATTCCAAGAATTCACCGCGGAATGTCCCCTAATAAACTCGCAATAAACGAAACAACGTGCTTTCGCGTTGATCTGAGATTGGAAGTGCTACACGCCAGCTCTTCCAATCATTGCAAACCAAACAAATGTACGACCATTACGACGTCATCGTTGTCATGGCAACCAACTAGTTGCGCTTATACTTTTGATGACTCGGCGGCTCTCGAGCGATGCGTCTTCCGTAAAGGTCTACACAAATGATAATGAGATTGTCACTGCTATCGGCGCGTACGCGAAAAGATATAGACATTTTCATGTGGGTTCACCTCTGTTCTATTCGATAGTGGAGTTAACGGGCAATGTGCAGGCGGCGAGATTCTTGTTCTTGTTTTATGAAGCTTTGATTTTAATATTTGAAAATAATTGAATTATTAGTTATTAGAGGGATAACGGGAAACAGATTATTCCTAAACTAAGAAAATTTTATCATTGAATCTTAAAATATATTATTTTACTGATGAATGACTTAATTGTATTTTTTTAAATTACATTTTCTTGAGGAAGTGGCACTTCCCCTACTTCCACTGAATAGCCGCCACTGCCTTAAGCACACAAGATACTTAACTAGTCATCAGCCTATACCTATGTTGACATTTCTTGTTTCATAATTACACTTGCTGATGAGTAACTATAATTGCACTCGTTGCATTATGTATACATTAATGCTGTTACTATCATAAACATTACGCGTCTGTGATTAAATGGTTGTAGATAAATGAAATTAATAATTTTGACAGGGTTCTTTGGCCAACGTTATACAACGATAATCATAAATATATTATTATGAATATCTGCTGATGAGGAGGCCAACAATTAAAAACTGCCTATTATATGTATTAATGAATGTGCTGTTGAGACATTTTAGTTTTTAAAAAGCATGATTCTATGCAACATATTTTTAAGAGTGATTTATTTTATTGTATTTTATAGAGAATCCAATGAGAAAAAATGTAATGATGACTTTTTGATCCAGTCAAACTTTATACATCATGAGGAAGTTGATATTAAAAGTGAAAATGAAGAATACATATCAGAATCCAAGTAAGAAATTTAACATTGCTATATTCATTAAAAAGTGAGCTAATTTCTCCAATAATTGATACTTTATTATTGGGTTACGTAATATCTACATTTTACTTTACCTTAGTATGTCAATACAGAAATAAAAAAAAAACACATTTTATTCGGGACTTTGGCTAAATGATGTTTCGTCGCCCGGAAAACTTGTTTTAAAAATGCTTTATTTTGCTGCTCATCATGATTATGAAACTGCTTGTCATAAGAAATAGCCAAATGGTGTTTCGATTTCTAAATCAGCTAATGCCGTATCCTGAAGATCAATCAGGGAAGAATAATTTTTCCAACATCTTGATTATAGAAGACATTATGTGACGTAGTACGAGAGTCGAGTTAATATTGAAAATAAAAAAACGGTTAATATTAGGATTTCATTTTAAATATTTCAAAATTCTTTTAAGCACTACTTGATGATCCTCTCTTTTCACTTCTTAAAAGCTCCCAGTCAGTCTTCTTTCGGAATGCCTTCAAACTAATCACGGATATAATAATAATAATAATCTTTATTTATCAGCACAATGCTAGTAAAAATGCATACATTATTCAACACGAACTAAGAACTACACACTAATATGGGAAGCATACGAATTTTTCAACTTTACCAGGTTATCAGAGTTTAGCCCCTTGTGGTATGATAAATTTTTATGCAGGTTGGAACCAACTCTCGACAGGTAAAAGTTATCTCTTGATCGGTTGTTGTGTTCATGCACATCTCTAACAAATTTGCAATTACCAAGCAAGTGATCAGGTACCAAATTATTCAACAACTTATATATAAATATCATGATATTATATGTTACAGTCTGCCTTACACTTAAAAATTAGTGGAATTTAACATATGAGTCCTAGTATATCTGTTTCAACCTAATGGAATACGCAAAGCTCTACTTTGCCTCTTCTCGAGTATATCTAGTTGAGTAACATTCATTAAGAACAACACTGAAGAGCAAAAGCAAAAAATGTGCAGCAACAATTGTTTTAGGTACTGTTAATTTTGCTCATTTACTTAATCTTTTTATCATTTGGCCTAGTACATTAACCTTTCTTGCTATTTTATTAATATTTAAGTATTTAAAATGTTCAGAAAATAACAAATTATCAACTATTATACACCCAAGGTATTTAAATTGAGAAACTCTTTCAACCAACGTTATTTTTATTATTTTTCACAACATTATTTATTTGACTATCTATGCCTATTATTACTATTATTTAACCATTCTAATAAATTATTTGGTTTATCATTCAAAATATCTATTATTTCTTCTACCACACCATTATATACATATGTGTATTAACGGAATAAAGCCATTTTACATTAATGTACTTATATATACAAAATTAAAAAAATATATCAGTGTAAAGGTTATCTAGTAGACAGCCACATAAACAGTCAATTGTTATAACCACCTTTAATCACATAAGTGCTTTCTTATGAGCTAGGTTAAATTGAGAGTATGACATATTATAGCTTGGTCATTGGGCAATGCAAACCATAGTTCGTTTTATGATATTCTATATGAAATAATTGGTCTTTGAGGAACATGCAAATTTACCGCACCCAGCAGTATTGGAGAATCAATAAGTTTATGGATTATTTTAAAGAAAGTCTTGATCTAAATATTTTCTTTTATTCTCCAGGGTTGCAATGTTTAGCAATGGCATTACTTCTTCGGCTTCATAGTTTATAACTTGAAAGCCACATCCTTTAAAAATTCCCTTTGTATTTTTTCTGTTGCTTTTATATGAAATCTGTAGAAAGATGAAAATGTACGTGAGGCATATGCTAATATGCTAAGGAACCAGTAAATGTTATTTAATGAATTGACATTCTTAAATTCAGTCAGTAAATATGAGCTCTCTGTCAAAAATTACGCCAATATCGCAAATCTTGCTTAATCTTTCGAGATTAGTGCGGTTTATATGGTAATCAAAGAAAACAGTATTTTGTATGCACTAGAAGCTTTCGATCTTGCATTCATATGTATTTAATTTAACTTGATTTGCATTACAACGAGCGTTAAATAATAATATGTCCCTGGCTACAATTTCAAAATTCGGACCACCATTCTGACAATCTGGTTAATCGAGTAAATAATCACCTAGCTAAATATAGCCAATGGTTACTACAAAATAACCTTAAGATTAATTTGGCTAAAACAAAATACATAGTATTTAAACAAAAAAAAAACAAAATAATAAAGCCAGTTAACATATCCTTAAATGGAGTAAAAGTAGAAAATATAAGCAGCACAAAATACTTAGGACTTGTACTGGATGAAAATCTTAACTGGAATGCCCACATTGAGCACATAAGAAACAGAATTATCCCCTTTATTGGAGCATTTTACGAGTGACACTTTTTAACTAACTCGGCTAAATATATAATGCTTACATTATTTCAATCCTACCATACCTTATTCCAGTCTGGGGTACATGCAGTAACACTAGCTTTCAAAAAGTTGAAGTTCGACAAAATAGAGTACTCAAGATCCTTTTAAATCTTGACTACCTTATGCATACAAATGACCTATATAAACTATTGAAAGTACAATCGATTGACCAGATTCGAGAGATAGAGCAAGCAAAACTAATTTTTAAAATTATTAATAAGCTACAAAAATCAAATTACACCATAGTTTATTCTAATGACACACACATTATTGGATGGCTCAATAAATCACGTTTATCAAAAAAAAATAGGTACATACAGTACTAATGGTTAAATGGTACACACAAAAAAACATACATGGATACACACAAATACGATTTAAATTAATAAGAAGTAAAATAACGAGACACAAAAAAAAATATAGTTTAAATTACTGTTTTTGACATTTTTTTTACCAAATCCCTGTCTTGCAGCGTTTTATTTAAATTTCGTATGCGGAAAAACAGTCGGGATCTAAAAAATAATTGCTTCATTTTTAGGCTACAATCAATATTGGAACTAAAATTAATTAAATGACTGAGATATCCCTTACAAATACGCAAATTATTAGAATTTACGTCATTAAAAAAAAATTCTAATATTTCCATGTGCTGCATCATTACGTCAGATGGTTTATCCAAGCCACCTTCGGACAAATGACCAACCTATGTAAAAGAAGCTGAATCTAGAGTACTTTTGGAGGTAGATGCTGTTGGTTCAGATTCTTTCAGCTTGTGGCAAATAAATCCGGTTAAATTTTGTAAACTATCAAAAGGGATAGCATCCAGTTCTTGATTTAAAGATTCACAAACCGGATTGTCTATTGTAATGAGGTGTTGGAAGTACTCTACTTAAAATAGGCTCTGTTTGTAAATCGGGAGTATCATCTGTCTCAGTATTGCCTTCAGTGGAGAGGGATCCTTCATTTCTTCCTAAAATATACGCTCTTAGGCGATATTTGAATTCCAAGGGATTAGGATGGTCATGTAAGCCACCTTTTGATCTTATTACTCAAAAAAAAAATCGAGCACATCCTGATTTAAACGGTAAGTCAGGATATATTTAATGTCGTATCTTATATTAAGGTCTTCATGCATCAATTTTAAAGATGAATTGGTAAACAGAATACCTTTTTGGAAAGGCAATAAACTACTTTTACCCTTGACCCTAAGAGACGATATAATATTGCTCATTTTATCTAAAATCTTAAATTGAAGATCAAAGGATAGGCCAAAGCTTTTTTCGCTCCCTGCTATCCTCTTCAGGGACTCTTACATTGAGAACGTCAAACCAATCATTCACCTAAAAAAATTTACATTAGGTACTCTATAAATTACCACTTGCTTCTGACTTAATCCTTAAAAAATTCAGCACATTCAATCCAATTTTCATCTTTAATTTCCCCAAGCATTCCACATCTTGTTATAGCTCTTGAAATTGTGTGGGACAAAAGTTTTGTTGCAAATTTCACTTTTTGCCTTTGGGCACCTTTAACATTTAAAGTGTCCAGAGAAATTTTATGAGCTATATTTAGGTCACTAGAACTAGTGATTTGTATGAGCCCCTCTATGATGGTTTTATTTATTTCTTTACCATTTAAAACAAAACCATGATCTACAAAGTGATATCTTAATAATTTGATTGAATGTGGCACATCTGCAAATACATACACTTTTCGATTAGTCGTTGGACTAACAAACCAAGTTTGTGCTGAATTAATGCCCAATTCTTTGTGCAAACCTCGATTGCCACCACCTAAATCACTCACTACTGCAACAACAGGTAAACCAGCATTTTCTAGGTATTTTATGATTTCAAAAAGTGTTTCTTTGGTTATTTGACAATCGTAGTCATAAAAAACTGTTTGCTTCCAGTTGCCGAACAAACCTCTTAATGTAGATATGTTCTATATTGTTGTAGAGGATGCATTTTTACCTTGTAATTGATTGCCTTTTACTCCACAAATTATTACACTTTTTTGAATTTGTTATAGAGTCTCTTCGCTCTGGCTCCAGGATGTAAACTGCACAAGTGCTAGTTTAGTGACCCTAATGAAATTCTTAAATATCGTCGACGTTTCGATAAACAAGTCTACTATCGTTATCAAGAAAAAGGAACTAAAAATGAAAATGGTTAGCAAATACAATAAAACTGTAAAAAGCTCTTGCAGATTGTCAATCTTTGAACTGACTTTGACAAGATGACAATTACAATGCCATATTTAATTACTGGCAACTGGTCTTTAGTGTGATATTTAGGTGTGAAAGGGTTAGTTAATTTGTGATAACAATCACAGAATACAATGGAACGCTTCAAGTATTTTAACAAAGGAACCTTCATCTAAAAAACTAACTATTAAAGAAAGTGCTTTAATTTTATTGAATAAAGATGAATGTGTTGCTTCAACTTCTGTTAGTTTTAATAGCACTTGGTTACCTTTGCTAAAAACTGAAGTTGATAAGGGACACTTAAAAATTAACTAACCCTTTCAACAAAAAACATTAAATTCTTCCTAAGCGAATAACATCAAATTATAGATAGGTATATAAAACTTCAAAAACAAATTAATTTACCAAATAACACCTAAATATCACACTAAAGGCCAGTTGCCAGTAATTAAATATGGCATTGTAATTGTCATCTTGTCAAAGTCAGTTCAAAGATTGACAATCTGCAAGAGCTTTTTACTGTTTTATTGTATTTGCTAACCATTTTCATTTTTAGTTCCTTTTTCTTGATAACGATAGTAGACTTGTTTATCGAAACGTCGACGATATTTAAGAATTTCATTAGGGTCACTAAACTAGCACTTGTGCAGTTTACATCCTGGAGTCAGAGCAAAGAGGCTCTATAACAAATTCAAAAAATTGTAATCATTTGTGGAGTAAAAGGCAATCAATTACAAGGTAAAAACCTCTTAATGTCGCTACTTGAATGTACTTATAGGGCTTCAATGTTTGGTCATTTGCTTTGTCATATAAATAAACACTCCTGGTTTTAATTTCATCAAATGATAAAACACAAACTTTTCGTTGTTCGGTTAGATCAGTTCGTTTAAGAATCATAAAGACCTGCAAAAAAATTCACCGATAAACATACTCGATCGATTAATTCTTACAGAAACAATTATTTTGATTTTATTATCTTACCTGTTTCAAAATGCCAGGTTCCAGTTTTATTTTTTCGGCCCATCCTCTAAGAGTTGACACACAAGGTTATGATAGCCCTTTTTCAACAAAAGTCTATAGGCTCGAGCACCTGCAGAGTGAATGACACTCTTCGACACTCCAGGTTGCTCTTTTCTTTGGATATTTTAACTTATTTATTTGGGATAGCGAGAAAAATTTCTAAATATACTATTTTCATTTTTCAGTTCGGCATTTTCATTCTTCAGTTTACTGATAATGTCATCCCTTTCATCAATATCAGTGTTTGTACTAAAATTATAATAAATTAGTATAGCATAGCACAGGCATAGTACAGCCGACAGCATTAGAACAAAATTAAACACTAATAAAGCCAGGCCCTAACATTACGTTCTAACAATTTCGATCTCGTTAGGTACTTAATGTTCAATGCCAAGTATATTATATTGTTTAGTACATGCATACTTTCAGAATTTCAGCCCAACTATACCAATACATAACTACATACCCGATATCTTTTTTAAGCTCGATATTGTTATCTGTTTCATCAACAATTATGTTAGCGCCCCCGACGTCATTTTCACTCATGCCATTGTTTGCGATAATTCCACCACCATGTTCTTTACTACATTCACTGAAACAATAAAATATATCCTTTGTACCATATATTATTTGTATCATGCTTTTCTCCTACTAGGTAATAGAATAAAACACCTATTTCCGTTATAAAACTACACAAATATTTCACTTATCTAGCCTGCAGAATACTATTCACAAATTTGGTACGATTTCTTTTATTTGAACGATCATCCTTGCTTTTAGCCAAACTGTTGTCGGATTTTTTCTTGGGCAAAGTTAAATTAGGTAATGCATCTGGTTTGAGAAGCCGATTTCTAGCTGAATATCCCAAAAGCTCAAATTTCAAGTTTCTCGCGTAACAGTCCTTATCAAAATGTTTTGAACATTACGTGCATTTTTAACATTAACCTTGTCTTCCCATTTGCAAGCATTGATCCATTCCTTGCTAAGATTTTCGTCGATGGGAAACCGAAAAAACATTAAATCGCCCAGCTACTGCACAACGCATTTTGAAAGTTAATTTGATTAATAATCCAAAAAAACCCGAGCATAAACTGACAACACAACACAAAACAAATGGCGTTTAGGTTATGTGCCCGCGAAATATCTAACCGCATGACGTGCGCGCTGAATCTTGGCTCCGCCCCAACGTGCGCAATATACTCATATCAAGATCCTAGTCAATAAACTAGCTTCTGCCTGTTTTGCAATCGGGGTGGATGTTCAGCTGTTCAGCAAACCTTTTTCTATGCTGTTCAGGAGCTTGGGTCAGATATTGGCAGGATGGTGTATTTTGCTCTCTTTGAATCACATCGTTTTGGGGAAGTGCAAGCAGTTATCTAGTACAAATACTACTAATTATTCAAAAAAAAACTATTCGGTTAATTTGTAAGGCTGGACTTCTTGATTCATGTCGCCCCCTATTTCTTCGTTAGAAAATAATAACTCTTCCTTTCCTATACAGGGTGTCCGGTAAGTTCGGGGCAAACTCTCGGGAGCTTATAGGGGATGTCAAAATAAGTCTAGTGTTTCATATAACTTTTTTCCCTACAGCGCCTCCTAACGGAGATACAGGGTCGCATAGGTATACTCGACAATTTACAATCTTGATTTTAACTTTTAAACCAATCTGTATAATTCAATAAAATTTTGGGATTTTCTTAAGGGGATTATTATCCTTACATCGACATTACAATGTGCTCCTTAACGCTTTAAGGAAGTCAGAACCGGACTGGCTCTCACACAAAACGGGCGAAATTTTTGACAGGTGGCATTCAATTGCGACGAAAATATGATTTTCAGATACTCCCAAGGTTTTACTAAAAAAAAGATACTCTTCATTTGTTTCGATTAAATCAACCGTTTTCGAGAAAATTTGTTCAATAAGCGATCGTTGTAAAAAAAGGTCAATGATCTGATAAATAAATTATTTATTTCAAATATCATTAATTAGTGAAAAAACCTAAATTATAATATTAAATTATTATAAGGAAAATAAAATTGACAACTACTAACTGAGAAGCCTATAAGTTCTAATCAAGTACGAATTTTAAAAATGATTTGAAGTCATTTGTTCTTTACAAATGTTCTGTAATTCATTGGAGGAAAGGAGAATTTATTCTGAAACATTCAGCTTGAGATTTACCGGATCAAAAAACATTTAAAAGAATTGAGAGACAGGCGAAAACTAGTTTCAAATTTTTGCAGTAATAAAATAAAAAAAAATGCTTTGCATAAGAAGTAGTAGGTTCTGTTTGCTAACAGTTGAGAGTAAGATCTTACTTAAGCAGATGTTCAATATGCCCTCCTTGAACTTGAATACACTTTCTTATTCTACGCAGGTTTTCTCGTTGTACTGCAAACAACGTACCAGGATTGTTTCGAATTTGTCCACAATACTTCCTAATCCTTAGAACCAAATATTCTCTGGCATTAATTAGCGTTGAATAAACTAATTCCATTAAATAACCCCAGAAAAAGAAGTCCAATGGATTGAGATCTGGGGATCTAGCTGGCCACGGAAAAGGTCCTCCACGACCAATCCATTGTTGGCCAAAAACAGCAGTCAAATATTGGCGCACTAAACGGTCGAGATGGGGTGGTGCACCGTCGTGCATAAACTACATGGATGCTCTAATGTGAAGAGGTACATCTTCCAGTAGCTCGTTCAAATATTGCTGCAAGAATTGCAAGTAGCGTGCACCATTTAATCTATCGTCTAAAAAATGGACCAATAAGATGGTTTCCAATTATACCAGCCCATACATTGACCATAAACCTTTGCTGGTGTTTTGTTTGAATAATCGCACGGGGATTCTCTTCTGTCCAGATATGTAAATTATGAGAATTGATTATTCCATCTCGGGTAAAACCTCCTTCATCCGAAAACAAAATTATGCCCGAAAAGTTGTTATTTTCCCTATGTCGCTGCAAAAACCAGTTGGCATAGTCGAGTCTTGCTGGGTAATCTTCTGGCGACATAGCATGTACCTTTTGAATGTGGTATGGATGAAGCAGTTGTTCTTTAAGGAACCACCCATTTTGTTACGTCAGTTTGTGTTGCTAACTTGCGAATACTGAGACGGATTCTCCTCAATTTGTTCCTAAATACGGTCCTCCACTTCGGGAATTCTTGCGTTTCTTTGGGCACCCTCTCCACCACGTCGGGGTAAAAGGCTCCCTAAATAAATGATATTCCTTTCAATAATCAATTAAATAATTTTTTATTTTACCTGTTTCTCTTAACCGACGATCAATTCTTTCAAATGTTTTTCGATTGGGTAAAACTCGAGCTGGAAATCTTTCAGAATACATTCTCCTTGCCAGCAATGAATTACACAAAGCCTCTCCATAAACCGAATGCATGTCAGTGTATTCTGCGAGAGAGTATTCTGCCTTAATTAAATAATTTTTTCTACTACCGTGCGTAAAGTACTCACTTTACGCACTCTCTAAGAATCGTAAAATAGGCCTTTTTAATGTGAAGTGCGTAAAGTAAGTTATTTTAGATGTCAGATTTACTTTACGCACTAGGTAAAGTAAATCTGACATCTTTTTTGACGTTTAGAGTAGTGCGTATAATAATATATTTTACGCACTAGTGCGTAAAGTATTTTAATATTATTTTAATTTTTTCATATATTTTTTGGTAGTAGAAAAAAATGTGTATGCTACTCTTGCGTAAAGTACCCTTTTTTTATTCATGGGATTATCGCATTCGCCTACGGCTCATGCGACAATATTCCCATTCATAAAAAAGGGTCACTTTACACACTTGTTGCATAAATAACTATTTTGTACGACTAATAAGAGTTTTTCACAAAACTTGTCAACCTTGTTGTGTCAGTGAAACAACCTACTTACTAACCTGGGGTTTGTCTAATTCCACCATAATAATGATTAAAGAATACTGAAATTAGAAATTAATAAAAGTAAAATTTTCTCGAAAACGGTTGATTTAATCGAAAAAAATGAAGAGTACCTTTTTTATAGTAAAATCTTGGGAGTATCTGAGAATCATATTCTCGTCGCAATTGAATGACACCCGTCAAAAATTTGGCCCGTTTTGTGTGAGAGCCAGTCCGTTTCTGACTTCCTTAAAACGTTAAAGAGCACATTGTAATGTCGATTTAAGGATAATAATCCCCTTAAGAAAATCCCAAAATTTTATTGAATTATACAGAGTGGTTTAAAAGTTAAAACCAAGAATGTGAATTGTTGAGTATACCTTTGCGACCCTGTATCTCCGTTAGGAGGAGCTTTAGGGAAAAAAGTTAAATGAAACACTAGACTTATTTTGACATCCCCTATAAGCTACAGAGAGTTTGCCCCGAACTTACCGGACACCCTGTATATGCTATATATTCATGAGAGTGCTTACCTTATCTTTAAAAGTCGAGATATATTTTTGGTGAATAATCCTAGGTACCCAAGCAGGAATCAAAATTTACTTAAGACTTCCCCAACCATCTTCCAGCTTGGCAAGGAAGTCTATATTTTACGATGGTATTCATATATTTAATCACCTTCCTCAAAGCGCAAGGGGGTCTACATGCCTTTCTGAATTTAAAAGAAGGGTAATGAAGGTTCTCATTGAAAAGGCATACTACTCCCTAAATGAGTACTTTGCAGACTCTTTCTAGGTGGCATGGGAACATAGTGGGATCATTTTGTATTGTAAACATGTTTTTATCTTACTTGTATTCTTTGTATGTTTATCAAATTTAACTTATGCTGACTTTCACATCTATTTTAATTTTTTTCCTTATATAATATGGGTAAGTTTGATTTTCTGTTTATTTATGTCTTATATTATGTGTAAGTTTTATATTTCCATCAAGTGTTTTTTTTTTCTCTCTCTAACTATGTCAAGTATTAGACTTTGGACCGCTTTGTTAATGACATATGTAATATTTAAACAATAAAGCATAGGTATTTGATTTGATTTGATTTGATATGATCAGGACTTCTTTTGCGATCTATATTGTATTGTTTTCAGGTTTTCAGGAGGTTTTACTGTACTACTAAAACACAAAAAAACTAAGCTGTGACAACATAATAATATCTTTATTACAAAGAATTGTGCCAATTAAAAAAAAAAGACGTTAAATATAAACTTAACATATATGAATAATGATATTTACGTGCGGATTTAAGAAGGTGAAACCATGGAAGAATCCTGGACTATTTATTATCTATTTATATTGGTAGACATCATTGATTACTTAGGTATCTGCTTGATTTGGATCTGTTTAGTAAGAATGTGTAGTTTTGTTTTCTTATTTTTACCCAAAATGCTCTTGTGCTTACCACAATAATCCTTAATTAGTGTATGTGAACTACTCTTAGTTGTAATTCCTGTAACATTTTGTTCAGTATGATACCTGGCCTTCAAAATGCGCAACCTATTTATATTGTCAAATATTTTAAAAATACGTTATATAGAAGGGATGTATTAAAAGTAAATTATACATTCGTTAATAATTTTTTTATATAAAATGTAAGCTGAGGATACTATGTCTAATACTTGTTCCCTAGGATCAATTAGTCGATTCAAAAAACGCAATGTTTGCTTTGTTAGATTAATCGAACTAACCAAATTCGTCGAAATAATCGATCAATCCATGAATTTTCTCAACTCTAGACTCTAGACAGGCATTGTTTAAAATTTTAATATTGAAACTACTAATAATATGCAAGTTTGAAGTAAAAATAAGTAGCTAGGTATTTAATCAAAATCAGTGAAATATGCATCTTCATGCAGTCGTAGAAAAAGTATTGTTGCACCTTATACTATTTTGGATTAAAACGCTGACGAATTTTATGTCATGATATATAGTCGTGCCACTTCTAGGATTGTTTTGATTTGTAACTTGCTGCGATAAACACGACTATAGATTGAAAACTTTGTCTCCACTATGTAAGAGTTAGTCGAACGGCATGGCACAGTGGGATTTTGCCAATTTAAATTCATGGCGCTCCCAGTATCGAGAGAAAGCGTTACGAGATGCTTAAACAGGCCAACAAGATTTCAGTCTGTTTTAATCTTTTTTTTTTCTTTTTGCATTTTAGCAATTTGTATAAAAATCGTATTACTTCTTAATTTGTTTCAGTGCAGTTTCAAATTTGGAGTGGGCTTCCAAGCCCACTCCAGATTTGAATCGAATAAACATATAATACCCCACATTACACGCAACTTACCTAGAATGCTACGCTCAAACAGTAGGAATGGCTTCTGTATTTTGCATCTGACTGTGAGGAGCATAAATAACTAAATCTTGATCATCTCGGTATTTCCTGCAGACGAAGAATTGAAGCTATTTCTAGTCTCAGATCACTGGAGATGCATACTAGGATTATTACGCAACTGCGCTTTAACAACTACACACTGTATCTCTACTGAAAATCTCTATTAAATGTTGCCGTACCATTATATTTTCAAAGAAAAATCTTTCCCTGATAGTAATTCTAATCTCTATTAGAACAGAGGCTCACACTGTTAATAAATCAGACTATTTATTTTGTATTCATAGACCCTCTGTAAATTCGTTTTTATGAAACGACTTGTTAATGTGCATGAAATTATTAATGATAGTCCTGTTTACACATAGTACATATTTAAAACTTAGATGTTTTTAAAGCTGATTTATATTTTTTTCAGGTTGACCCGTAAACGTAAGGATCAAATAATTACACTGCATGCAGGTGAATATCCTTACCAATTGGATTTAAAAGGTAATATCAAACAGCATTCGTTCAAGTCTTTGAACCATTCTTATGAAACCACAAGGAATGACATATTAAAGGATCATTTCAAGATGCACCAAGACGAAGATGCCAAAGTTTTGCATAAATGTCCAGAGTGTCCCTATAAAACAATCTACAAAAGTGGTTTACAGGCGCATACTATAATTCATAAGCCTGCTGATCAAATACAGTGGTTTCAGTGTTTAGATTGTTCATTTAAAGCAAAGCGGAAACATGTATTAACTCGCCACCTAAATATACATAAAGTTGCTGATCAAGATAGTGTTGACTGGTTGCGATGTTCAGATTGTTCATATAGAACCCTTCGAAAGGATTCTTTAAAGAAGCACCAGATTAAGCATCAAGACGAAAGCACCAAAGGTTGGCACAAATGTCCAGAGTGTCCCTATAAAACAATTCACAAAACTAGTTTATCATCTCATGTCCTAACTCATAAGCCTTCCGATCAAGTCCAGTGGTTTCACTGTTTATATTGTTCATTTAAAGCAAAACGGAAACGTGAACTAAAGCCCCACTTAATTACACATAAAGTTGCCGCTCAACATAGTGACTGGTTGCAATGTTCTAATTGTCCATATAGAACCATTCGAAAGGATTCGTTCAAGAGGCACCAGATTAAGCATCAAGACGAAAACACAAGAGGTTGGCATAAATGTCCAGAGTGTCCCTATAAAACAGTCCAAAAAGGTCATTTATCGGTGCATGCTATAATTCATACGCCTGCTGATCAAATTCAGTGGTTTCGCTGTTTAGAGTGTTCATTCAAAACAAAACGAAAAAATGAGCTAATACGTCACTTAATTACGCATCAAGGCGAAGCCGCAAAAGGTTGGCATAAA
Source organism: Pissodes strobi (assembly GCA_016904865.1). Classification (NCBI taxonomy): domain Eukaryota; kingdom Metazoa; phylum Arthropoda; class Insecta; order Coleoptera; family Curculionidae; genus Pissodes; species Pissodes strobi. Next base: position 4,175 of record JAEQML010066871.1, on the reverse strand, counting down.
TGTCCAGAGTGTCCGTATAAAACAACCCACAAAGGTAGTTTAACAAAGCATCTCATAATTCATAAGCCCGCTGATCAAATCCAGTGGTTTGAGTGTTCAATATGCTCTCTCAAAACACCTCGAAAAGAAACGTTAAAAAGACATCAGTTGACGCACAAAAAATGGACAAAGCCGAGTGGTACCACTGCTTAAAAGTGATATATGAGACAAATCGGAAGTTTTCTCTAATGCCTAACGTGAACACGAATTGAACAGGAGATGAAGGTAAACAGTCGGGCAGTAATGTCACAGTTATGTGAAAAAGTAGAGTCGGTCAATCCTCTGCTTCAAATGGTTTGGAGAGGTCCATCTCGAAATGACACACAAACATCGTTAATCCTTTTGATACGGATTCGAAATGAAAAATAAATGGAGAAACCAATTTAGAAGTTCAATATTGTGACTTGTATCTTATTTTCACCAATGGGAATTTGCATACAAAACTCATTCAACGGTATACTACTAAGGTGTCTATGCAAAATGGAGACTATAGGGGAAAGAGGTGTAAGATGACGATAATAAGCTTAATATAGTTTTTTCTCTACGTATAACATCTTTTTTTTTTATCTTAGTCATCGATATGCATTTAGATTTAAAGGGTATTTTAGGTATACTTTAATATTCCTAAATTTACCTATTTTTTTTACCTTGATAATTTCAGGTTAAAATCTTCATCTTGCCTTCTCGTAAGATCACGCTACTATGTGGGTAATATGAAGAAAGCAAAATAGTATTCTTCGAAATAAATTATATTACATTATTTCACGAAAGTCACAAATTATGCTTTGCTTCTGCTGCAGTCAGACCAGTACAGGCGACATGGACCCATTTTCGGTACAAAGATCAAGCGTACTAAACTTCATCTTTACTTATTTCGTTGCAAATTAATCTGATTTCTTCTATGTCTCATCATCTTTCATATAACTGATTGATATGGAGGAATCTGAGGATTCTTTGTTATCCGTGGCAGCCTTAAATATTTATACCATCAGTGCAAGATATATTTGACTTTTCAATAATTTTTTGTATTATTATCTTGACGTTTTTTAAAATAGAAAACATTTCTTAGAGATTCCCTTCCACAGGAAAAGTCTATATCTTATTTTAGTTTTAGCAATAGCTTCTTTATTGTAGGTACGACTTTATATTCTAAATAAAATTGTTGAAGAAGCGGTCTAATAATAGAGGAATCAGCATCGCCAATTTTTCCTTGAAGTGAAGAACTTGGTTTTTTCTAGGGGTGGGACCAGATCTGATTTGGGTTTTCCTGCGAACGCCGTTAATCGATTTTCCAAATTCTTTTCTTCTGCGTAAAGAGCGGCCTGGTCAAAAGATATTTTAACAGCAACTTCATTTAGTTACTTTGCGCTTTCAGTCTAGACAAACTATAAAATGTTGCCACTATTTCTTTGGCCTAGCTGTACAATTTTTTTAGAACCGATGCTTGGTTGCAATTATCACCAATTTAATTAAAAACACAAGGAAAATTACAGAAAGTATTGGACGGACAAAACGAGAAGTTTGAAAAGAAGTAGGAAATGTACAAAAAGAAATAAATAGTCTTCAAGTGGAAGTTACTAGTCTAAAACTCAAGGACTCACCGAGAGGGTATTCGCCACAGGACAGAATAATAAACCTCCACCGTATGATCGTCAAACATCCTGGACAATGTACAGAAAGCAATTTGAAGCTGCTGCTGTTGCCAACGAAGAAATGGAAACACAGAAGACTACTATATCAGGCACAAGTAAACTCCCGACATCAAAAACCTGGTGAAAACCTGCAAGAGTTTGAGCCAGACATTAGACGTCTGGTTCAATTGGCCTACCCGGTAGCAACGGAAGAATTTCAAGAGGAACTTGCTGCTTAATATTTCGTGGATTATATCAAAAGATCCAGAAACTTAGAAGATGCTACGTGTAGCTAAATTTGATAACAGCATTGAAGTTTTGGGGAGAGCCCTAGAGATCGAGGCGGCCTGTAACATCAGTAGGGATACTATGCCGGTTGACCATCCTCCACCGCGTGGAGGGATGCGCAGTGGTAAAAATCGCTCACGTGGGCTACGCCATTTTTAAAGGCGTGGCATCAGATAGTTGACAGATGACAGATGACAAACGACAGATGACAGATGACATTTGACAGCTGACAGATGACATTTGACAGCTGACAGATGACTGTTAATGACTTGCGCGGTAGTAAAAACCGCTCACGTGGGCAAATCGCACACGTGGGCACCACCTGTTTTTAAAGCGCGACATGTGATGAATTACAAGTGACATTTGACAAATGACAGCTGACAAATGACAGGCCACGCATGAGCTGTAACGCGGTTCCCGCGAAGACCGGCGCTAGCAGGGGGGCGCCATTAAATTCTAAGCCGTGATGTCATAGCTATAGGTTAGGTCACTTGGGCCTATGTTTAATATATCAAAAACTCTTTTTTCTAACAAAAACAAAAATCTAATAACCGACTCGAACTAATATATTTTAAATAATGCAAACCAATCATAATATATTTTAAATAATGCAAGGCGTCAGGCTGACGGGTTGACGGTCTATAAATAAATGATATCAGCCACAACGACTTCCTGTTTATGCAAGTCGATATCAATGAGATTTTAAATAATGCAAACCAATCATAATATATTTTAAATAATGCAAGGCACCAGGCTGACGACCTCCTGTTTATGCAACGACTTGGCGGGTTGGCATAATGTAAATATCTATGCATAAATAATATCAACCACAATGGCATGGGTTAGAACATCCTGACCGCAAAAGCAAGTCGTAACAAAACAGTGTGACGAATACCAATTCGGTCTATAAATATATTACACAACGCGAAAATCAGTCAAACTGGTTCTCTCGGTGAAGCAAGCACCTACCTTAAATCAAGCGACAATTTAGACACTGTTTTATTTTGTGGTTCCAAGTTTTTTGCATACGGTAAGTTTTTGAATCTATTAAATTACTTCGGGAAATAATACGAATATACTGAAATTAAATTTGGTTAAATAGTGTAGATATAAAAACTGTTCTCTTATAACCCAAGTTGAATGATCTATGTATGTTAAGAACATTTGCTAACTTGATAGACGGTAAACTATGATAGTTTAACTACACGATTTTTTCGAATGGGGCTCAAAACTATATAGACTTTAGACGAGTTATTTGTGTATAAGTTATACGAAAAATAGTTAAACAAAATAAATAAAGTAAACTCTGTGGGCATTAGAGTAAGGACTTGTGCTTTTATAGCTCAACTAAATATAATATAAAATATAGGAGATAAATTATTAAATAGCTAAGATATGGATTATATATATTTTTTTTCGATTTTTCAGAAAATGTTCGCCTGTGAATTCTGTACCCGCTCGTTTACCAGGAAGGATAATCTAAAACGCCATGGAGATTGCAGACCTAAAACCATAGCCTGCAATCAATGCGGTGGGATCTTAAAATCGGAGGCGGCCCTCCAACGTCATCTTCAGCGTAAGCATAGGGTCACCAAACGAAAAGCCAACACACCAGCTGGAGCCCTACCCACCATTCCTCAGCCTGAAGCTCCAGCTGAGATTCCACCACAACCCATGGCCAAACGGCCTAGACTTGACCAAGATAATAGTAAGTTTTATTTTTAGGTTATAATAATAATAATAATAATAATAATAATAATAATAATTTGCTTTACTAATTAATGTTTTTTGTTTCAGTACCTTCAACTTCATCTACACGGCGATGTGATGACTGTGGCTTGGAGATCTCCATCACTCGATGGAGAGAACATCTCGAGGAGCTTCAACACATCGCCAACACCTGTGCAGCGCAGGAGGAAGCAGTCGTAGTGGTTGAGACAGCATTCCGAACCCGAGTTGCAACATACCGTCTTTCTTCAAGCCAAGATCCTACCAGTGTGATGAGATTTTTAGGTAATCTTAGAGAAAACTTCATCAAGCTGGTAGGAACTCAAGTAACAAGATTTGGGCATATTAAAGTCGGTGTGGTGCTATTCGGCCGGTTCCTCCTGCAAACAAAGGAGTTGGAGGAGGTCAAGTCTTTTAACACCAAGTTCCGATCGGTGAGCGAAGGGACAGACTTGGAGGAGTTGTTCAGCCAGTTTCAGACCATCTTGG
>JAEQML010066870.1:0-19593 GCA_016904865.1 Pissodes strobi | reverse complement strand
TCTCCCACCTTTGACGGACGAACGTGGCATCACGGCGACTACAGCCAAAGAAAAAGCAAACATGCTCGCCAAAATGTTTTCATCGCACTCTACCTTAGACGTGCCCCAAAGCAAGACTCTCCCCACTATACCGAACATCAACACCACCATGGCAGAAGTCAAGTTTTCTCATCGTGATATTCGCAAAATCCTTAAAGAACTAGATACGCAAAAGGCATCAGGACCGGACGGAATACCTGCTATCGTGCTAAAGAACTGCGCCAACGAACTAACACCTGTTTTTTCCAGGCTTTTTTCTCTTTCTTACAGAAAAGGGATTTACCCATCCTCTTGGAAAGTCGCTCGAGTGCAACCTGTTCCAAAAAAAGGCAAGAAAACCACGCCCTCAAACTATCGCCCGATTGCCTTGCTTCCAATAATCTCCAAAGTCATGGAACGTGTAGTCAACCAGCAACTACTCAAGTACCTCGAGAGCAACAGAATAATCAGTGATAATCAATACGGCTTTCGCAAAGAGAGATCGACAGGAGATATATTGGCCTATGTCACTCATATATGGAGTAGGGCAATTGAAAACTACGGAGAGTCTCGAGCGATTGCGTTGGATATTTCAAAGGCATTCGACAGAGTTTGGCATGACGGACTGCTCAACAAACTACCGTCCTTCGGACTGCCAGCCTCTCTCTGCAGCTGGCTTGCCAGTTTCCTTAAGAGCCGATCTCTGCACGTTGCAGTCGATGGACACATCTCGGACACATTCACCATCAACGCGGGCATGCCTCAGGGCGCAATACTTTCACCAACTCTGTTCCTCATCTATATTAATGACCTGCTGATCGAAACGAATAATCCTGTTTACAGTTTTGCAGATGACAGTACCCTTGTCTCCCACTTTAGATCAGAAAAACCCTTACCAGCGACTGAGACTCATCACCGCAGACAGGAGATATATTGGCCTATGTCACTCATATATGGAGTAGGGCAATTGAAAACTACGGAGAGTCTCGAGCGATTGCGTTGGATATTTCAAAGGCATTCGACAGAGTTTGGCATGACGGACTGCTCAACAAACTGCCGTCCTTGGGACTGCCCGCCTCTCTCTGCAGCTGGCTGGCCAGTTTCCTTAAGAACCGATCCCTACATGTTGCAGTCGATGGACACATCTCGGACACATTTACCATCAACGCGGGCGTGCCTCAGGGCGCAATACTTTCACCAACTCTGTTCCTCATCTATATTAATGACCTGCTGACCGAAACAAATAATCCTGTTTACAGTTTTGCAGATGACAGTACCCTTGTCTCCCACTTTAGATCAGAAAAACCCTTACCAGCGACTGAGACTCATCACCGCAGACAGGAGCAGATTACAGCAATTAATCAAGACCTGGAGAAAGTTCAAACTTGGGGCGACCGAAATTTGGTCCAGTTCAATGCAGCAAAGACCCAAGCAGCAACGTTTACTAAGAGGGCCAATACAGCGGGCCCTGACATCATTATGGCAGGATCGACCATTCCTTCATCCTCGTCAATCGGGCTGCTGGGTGTCTCGGTCAACAGCAATATGTCATGGCATGACCATGTTGCTAACATCGCAAAATCAGCCTCCCAGAAGCTTGGTGCGCTATTTCGCAACAAGAAACTCTATACACCGCAGCAGTTGCTCTTGCTGTACAAAGCGCAAATAAGACCGTGCTTAGAATATTGCTCACATATCTGGGGTGCCGCACCAAAGCATACCCTAAAGCTGCTGGATTCCATTCAGAAGAGGGCTGTGCGTCTCGTCGGCGATCCGGAGTTGACCCGGAATCTGGATAGTCTGGAACATCGCAGACATGTGGCCGAGATGTCTCTGTTTTACAGATACTTTCACGGCAGATGTTCCCAGGATTTGGCCCGCATAATCCCGCCCCTGGCAACTCCTGTCAGGCAGTCCCGACAGACGGCAGGAGCGCACCAGTTCGTCGTACAACTAGAAACACCTAGAACATCGCTTTACCAGAACTCCTTTGTCTGGCGCACTGCATCACTGTGGAACTCACTTCCAGGACATCTGTTTCCCACTAATTACAACCTACAAATATTCAAGAACCATGTCAGTCAACATTTTCGCACACACACCGCTCGTCGAGCGCCATAGGATCTACCTTTAGTGTGTGTGCCACTGCCATAAAAAAAAAAAAAGCCCTGGTCGGGAATAATATAGAGAGGCCTCCCTTCGTCCGGAGTATTCGCGATATATTTTAAACTGGATATGAATAGCGGGCAGAACGCGTGTTGTAGTTAGTCAATCATTGAGTTCTGAATTGTAAAGATGTACTAGTTGTAAAGTTATAAGGGTAGTCTAGTGTGTTTAATTGTATTCAGTGAGAAAGAATAAAGGGAGAATTATTTTCAAGTAGTAAAAATTTGCGAGTTTGTCAGAACGCACGAAAAACGTAACAATATTTTCAGAATAAAAGTGTAAATTTACAGTTCTTTTAAAGCAAATTTAGTTCATAAATATTTCTATTGCTTCGTACAAAACATTTCATAATATTGTTTCAGAGCTGCAACCAAGCACATTTTTTGTCTAGTAGACTCGGTTGAAAAATTAGTAAAGTTACGATTTAAAACTGTAAAAAAATCAGAGATTAAAAACCATTTGAAATTTTAGATGGTAAATATATATTATTAGTGTGTGTTTGTGGTCTCAACACACGGTCGTCAAAAATGTGTTTCATTTATTACAAAAAAAAGATGTCATAATCCGCCCTCCCTCTCCTCTTCGCTCATCAGTAAATGTTACGATTCATATCATGATTAACAGCAAATACCAATAATATCGTATATTATTATATTGAACAGTGGCGGCTCATAAGGGAGGACTCCCCGAGTCCTTAGGCGATATGTTTTTGCATTAAATCAATTCAAGAGAAACCTAAAATTGTTTATATGCTTAAAATTAAATTTACTTATGCAAGCTGATGTGATCTAACTACATTAACTCCATAGAAATGACGCTGCTATAGCATCCAATCGATCACGCCTTATTCCACTAAAGTCGGCATGTTTTGTTTTGTGTTTGGATCCGGTGTGATCACTCCTTTGAACGCGGGTGGTTGTTTGCGGTGCAGCAACGTGCGTTTCGTCGATTTCCTTTTTTGGTAACGGGTCTTTGAACATTTAAGTAGTTTTTATACAGTGTGTCCAAAAAAGTATGCAACATATGGGAAACTTCTTTATTATTGGATTCTCAGAAAATTTTATTCTTCATAAAAGTTGGTGTTTGCCCTAAAACAGTAAACGAGTATTTCAAATTTTACGTACTGCTTTTAGTGCGAACGCAAATGTCATTTTTCCGAAATCGCGTCAAGAGTAACGTACCTTAATTTATAAAGACACAGCAAAATCTTATAAGGAAAAGTTCTTCCAAATTAAAAAAGTAATCTAAATATGAAATTTGAGTCAAGTACATCAATTTTTAATTTTCCTTTTTTTTCTCGATTTTTTTCTCAAACGTTACGCCATCGGTGAATGCTTTGTTCTTTTGTTATTAGTATACTTGCCAAGCAACTTCAAAATTTATTTTAAGTAGACATTAGTTAGATAGTTGCATAATGTTTCAGTTTTTACAGAGATAAAAGCCAGTTTAGGTATCAGTGTGTTGCAAACACATATAAACAATTTTGGTCCAAAATAATTGTCCACAATAATTATTACAAAATACAATTGGAATGACTGACTCAATAATAATTAATTTCATATGTCAGAGTGAAGTAAAATTATTGCTATTTATTTATTTTTATTCCAAATGCATGGCCTACTCTTCAAGACCAAATATTTTATATGGCTTTTTAGGATACTTGGGCATATTTTACTCATCGGGTGAAAAAGATAAATAAATTATTAGTTGTTTTACATGAAATGAAAAGAGTTGGGTCTATTCATGATTTTGAGTGGAAAAAATTTTGAATCAAAAGTGTTTAAATGTGTTTGCAACACACTGATACCTAAACTGGCTATTATCTCTGGAAAAACTGCAACATTATGCAACTATGTAACTAATTTCTATCTTAAATAAATTTTGAAGTTACTTGGCAAGTATACTAATAACAAAAAAACGAAAAATTCTCCAGTGGCGTAACGTTTAAGAAAAAATCGAGAAAAAAAAGAAAAACTAAAAGTTGATGTACTTAACTCAAATTTCATATTTAGATTACTTTTTTAATTTGGAAGAACTTTTCCTTATAAAATTTTGCTGTATCTTTAAAAATTAAGGTACTTTACTCTTGACGCGATTTCGGAAAAATGACATTTGCGCCCGCACTAAACGCAGTACGGAAAATTCGAAATACTCATCTACTGTTTTAGGGCAAGCACCAACTTTTATCAAGAATAAAATTTTCTGAGAAACCCATAATAAAAAAGTTTCCCATATGTTGCATACTTTTTTGGACACACTGTATAATCAGTTGAGAAAATGGAAAACTTGCCTGAATATACGAAATTTCAGCACGAATTCCTAATTCATCGTATAAGATAATTTGTCTTATACGATAAGTCCTTGAAAATGAAAATATTTCGCGGACGATACATGTTTGAAGCTTGTTAAATTATTCCTGATTTACGAAAGGTACCAGTGCCATCTTGGAAAATGTGCGACCAATTGTCGGAATAATCTGGATTCGCTTCTTGAAAATAAGGGTCATTCTTTTGTTGAAAATAAGGCTGTAACATTTTTATTTCTGATGAATATTTTTTAAATCTGTAAACACATTTTTGAAGCTACTTTTTTCCTTTCTACAAGAAGGTGTTTTGGATTTTGCGTAAGACGTTTTGTCTTCCGGATCTCATCATTAATTTATTTTTTTAAATACGGACCTGTATTTTGTAGTACACTTTTTAAAAAAAATTGCTGCCCTAAAAAAATCGAAAGATTTTGCCATAAGAACCAATGCGTTAGAAAATTATATATATCATTCCCTTTCTTACACATTACTTCTAATAGAACAAGCTTGTCCTAACCGATTTCCTAACAAGTGCGATACATCATTGCTTTTAGAGTGGCAAAGGCTCTTACAAAATTTAATAAAAATCCTGGTATGTATTAAAATAAGTTGACATGGGGGTCCCAAAGACAAATCGCAATGTGCAAAATTTAAGAACGCCGTCTTTTAGAGAGGAAAAATTGGCTTTAAAAACGTGTTTAGATTTAAAATATATTAAGAAGAAAAAGTTATAGTTGATATGAGAAAATGCAACTTTTTTTTGATATCTGAAAAATCAAAAGAACTAGAACGGTTCCACAAGCGCCAATAACCTACTAACATAATTGTCTTAAACTTTCCATATTTAACCATTTCTCTATCTCTGTATAAGTCATATAATGACTAGAATTCCGTATATACACAGTGTTATTCATATATAATATCGCCTAAAATAATGAAAAATCAATATTTTTACAGAAATGTTTATATCTAAAGAAAATATTTTAGTACAATTCCTCCCTAAACAATTTCGTAGCAGTACAGAAAAATTAATTTTAATCGAAAGGGACTACAATGCTAATCTCCCTTGATGCTAGGGATCACATATTATTATATAGGGGTTGACCATCTTTTCCACGAGTAGGTAGGTACCTGACGATATCTTCCTAGAAGTCGGCCTAACAAAAATCCCGAACGGTTTTTTAAAATAATTCATTTTGACTTTCGGTAACGCCTATTTGAACTCGGTGTCATTCTGATGGTATTCTGTGTTTTGTTATAAAAGTAATTTAAAAGCCTTCACATGCGCTGTAATTATTATACCTAGCTTACCTGCTATAAGCACAACGACAATAATAGGTACAACTGAATAGCATAAATTTAATGATTCAAATATCTTCTTAATCGCCAAGTATTTTGTGAAATTTGTGACCTACAGCGTTTAGATAGCAGGTATCTTGCTCAATAAGCAACCTTTAACCTAAGTATATTGTCCTCATCTTTCTTTCTAATAAAGCAACCTTTAAGACTTGTTTTCAAAACATTAAGTTTGACAAAAAGGCAATCAGATCAGCCTTAAACAAACCGCTTTTGATACCACATCATCTATGTTCTGCTGTGGAATGTAAACTTAATTTTAAAGGGATAGTAGGGTCAGCTGGGGCAAATTTGAACTGGGGTAAATGGATCTCGGGTCAAGTCGGTAATCACCCGCGTCCACACTTCCCGCTTAATTCACTCGTAAAGCACTCAGCAAACGTTAACGGTTACATTATTGTTTAGTGGATTGTGGCATAGTAGTTTGTCGTAAAATAATTGCAGTTATTTTACTCTGATAATTTTGTAAAATTTTATCATTCTGGGTAAAGATAAACATACACTAGAGGGATTAACGTGAACAAAAATGTATTACCTACATTAAATGAATTTTATGCCTTTTTCTGTTACAGATAGATGGTGAAGTGTTAACAACGAGTGAGGTCTTAAAAAAGTTTAAAGAAGGTGAACAAAAAGAAGAGAAAAAGATTCTTCCTCGCGTGCTAAAAATGCTACGACAAAAAAATGGAAATAATCAGTTCCTCCAGCTGATAATGATTCAAATAAATTACCACTTTCCCACAAAACAGAAACGGAGAATAGCCTACAAGCCTGCACAGTGTATTAGGTATACAACACATAACTATCTCTCCCCATATTATACCACCTATTTTATGTTAAATATTAAAATAGTATTTTTATTTTATTCAAATTCACTGACACGAATGGTAGAACATACTATACATTTTTATTTTATGCAAATGCCTTGACACGAATGGTAGATGACGTGCAAGAGACGAATATAAAAAATAGTTGTCCCATGCTTCCTTTAAATAGTGAATGGGTCTGTCTATTTTCGATCGTCTGACCGTATAATACATTTTGTAACGTTCGCTTCGCCGTATCACACATTTTATAACGTACGCCACGCCATATCATACTTCTTATACAAATTTTCATAACGGGTTCACCAGCTGACTCTCCAGGGACAGAGCGCTTAAAGACCTTTCACTTCAAAAATATGAGTTTGACTTTTCGGAAAAGAGTGAGTGACTCGTTCGAGTTTGACGATGACAGCTTTGGTAATGAGATAAATTCTCATATCTCATACAATAAAGTACCGAGATCCATTTGTAATTATATAGAAAACGGTTCATTTAAAAAACCACAAGTTGGTATTTCTTAACAGCTTTGCGATGCTCTTTTATTTGTTTTATTAAAAAATCCTGGCAGTTCAAGAAAAACACTACAACTTTTGCATTTGAAGTTTTTTTAATATCTCTAAAAGTATTCTCTCTAGGAGTGCTCAAAAATATACGGAAAACCCTGTATAAAAATCTAAACGTTTACCCCCAGTACATTTCTACGAAAGAGTAGAAAGACCGCGAGAAAGGCGACCGCTGTATTCTTGTGTTATTTCAGGCTTCACTCTCAATTCAGTCTTATTTTAACTTCTATATCAAAGTCTTAATTCAGACGTTAATCTTTGAATTCAGATATTTCCCTCAGACCTTTGACACTTTAAGGTCTCAGGTCTAGCAAAAAGTTGAATCCGGACTACAAAAGCGTTCAGGGAATATTATGCTTTTAATTATATATTTCAGTTTAATCCGTCAATTCATATATTTTATCTAAATTCAGAGAATAAATTTGAATTTAGACAAATCGGAATTCAGTCATCAAAATCTGAATGGAAACTTTCACTACTGAATTTAAGTGATACATAAAATAAAACATAACATGGGTATTGTATGCGTTCGTAGCCTGAATTGACACGTTTTCATCTAAACTCCGAGTTAAAAATGTGAATTAAAACTTTAAAGTATGAGGCAAAAAGTATAACTCTCATTTCAGACATCCTTCTTCGAATTCAGAATTTACCTATTGCCTGAAATTAGTGAATTTCGAGAAAACATCTGAATTCAAGCAAGTAAGGATTCAGTCTTCAAAGCCTAAATTCAGAACTTGAACTCTAAATTAAGTTGAGATATAAAAAATTAATCCTATTGGCTTGTGTATGTGCTTTCGAAGCCCAAATTCAGAATTCTTTTCTCTGAATTACGAGTTAAAAGTCTGAATTAAATTTTAGAGTCTGAATTCACTTTATTATGTAAAATGAGTGAATTCGGAGAAAATTTGGAATTCAACTTTGAATTTAAAGATTTATAATGTGGAATATAAAATAAAAATCACAATGGCCATTGTGTGCTATCGTAGCCTGAAGTCATACGTTCTTCTCTGAATTCCGAATTAATAGTCTGAATTAAGTTTTTAAAATCTGAAAGAAGATAAATTAATAGTCTGAATTAAGTTTTTAAAATCTGGTCAGAAATTTTTCTTTCAATTAAGAATTTATCTATTATCTGAATTCAGTGAATTTCTAGAAAACGTCTGCATTCAGATAACTCGGAATTTTGTTTTCAAAGCCAGAATTTAAATTTCGGATATAAAATAGAAATCACATTAGCTACTTACTGAACGGAACTCAGGTTTTGAACACTGAATTCCGACGTTTCTCTGAATTTACTCAGATCAGACAATAAGTAAATTCAGAAAACAATGTGTAAATTCAAAGTTATTCTCTTCCTTCAGACTTTAAAGTCCTAATTCAGACTTTTAATTCGGGATTCAGGGAAAAACGAAAGCATATGTAGGGGCTAATGGGATGTCTATTTTATATCTCAACTTTAAACTCTACATTTAGAGTTCAAATTACGAATCCAGGCTTTGAAGACTGAATTCCGACTTATCTGAATTCAGGTGATTCCTCGAAATTAACTTAATTCAGGCGAAGAAAATTTTCTGAATTCAGATTTATTCTTTTCTTTCAGATTTTAAAAACTTAATTCAGACTTTTAGTTCGGAACTCAGAGAAGTAGGAATTATGATAGCACACAATGGCCTTTGTGATTTTTAGTTTATATCTCAGACTTTAAAACTTTAAATCCAGAGTTCAATTCCGATTTTTCTCTGAATTCATTCAGTTTACGCAACAAAGGGAATTCAGACTCTAAAGTCTTAATTCAGACGTTTAACTTGCAATTCAGAGAGAAAAGTCTGAATTGTCAATGTGATTTCTATTTTGTATCTCAACTTAGTTTAGAGTTTAAGTTCTGAATTCAGGCTTTGAAAACTGAATTTTTACTTACCTGAATTCAGACGTTTTCTCGGAATTCACGAATTTCGGGCAATAGATAAATTCTGAGTTCAATGAAAAACGTCTGAATTTAAAGTTACTTTTTCTCATACTTGTAGACACGTGTTACTATAAATGTGCGCATTTGCGCCGGGGGGGGGGGGGGGGACACCCCCCCCCCCCCCCCCCCCCTAGAATATTAAAATAACGTTTAGTATAAAAGTACATTTAAAATTCATTGAAATTGAGAAAAAACTACCCAAAGGTTATTTTTGTTGCCCCCCCCCCCCCTAAATTTGTTCTGCCGGGCCATGAATATACGCTAGTTATTTTACTTACCTTGTCAATTAAAAGAAAATACATTACCTGTAAAATGAAAATACCTGCTCTCCAAGGAAGGCACAATCATACTAATAGCTTTGATAAGAAAAGCAAATAAAATAATAATTTTACTGAAAAAAAAAAACATGTGAGAACAGCCAGATCCTTCCGCGCTACTGGCAACACCGAACTACAAAGCGCTCCCTAACGTGTTTCGCCAGAAAAGCTCGCCGGGCGGCCTGTCAACCTCGTTTTTTCTCCAATCTAAAGCATGGAATTTCAAGAGGGAATTCCTGTTTTTATGCAAAATACATCTTTACCCTCCGTACTGTCTACTTACCCAAATTCTGAAGACTTAAAGCTCCTCACTTGCAGCTACAGATTGTTGTTTTGATCGATCAAATCGCCGAGAAACTGCAATTTTTCTAGCGTATCGGAAATCGGAACGAAATAATTTCATAGAGAGCAAAAGTGAAACAGTGGCGCCGGACCGCCGGATCTCTGTAGATAAATGTTGCCTATTTTTCCTTATTAATTTAAGTATCAGCAATAATGAGCATGTGTTTGCATAGGATAAAGATATTTCATTTTCGTTCAAAATATCTGATTATCATCTGATTTGTGACTTGTATATAAACTACCTGCTTTAAAAAGAAAACCTTATTAAAAATGATTGCGGAAATTTAGTTAGCGTTCAGTGTAATGCGTCGAGATGCCAAACACCTCTAGTACGAATTAATTTAATTAGCTACTTATTTAAAAACAAAGAAGTTTGTTTTAATAATTATTATTATTTCAGGATATTTTGCTTGCACGATCACTGTGGAATGCAGATGCGCCTGTTTCCGGGAACAACTGGTAATCACTGAAGTTTGGCAACATTGAGAAAAGGGAAGGGAATAATATGAACATTTAATTTATCAATTATTTATTGGAAAATTGAACGAGGTAGGTACCTATATATCCACTGGGGGAAATACTCAGTTTCCTTTTTACTCATGTTACATATTTAGTTTCGGCCATTTCAGAATATGTGGTACCTACGTGTTAGCCAATCTGTTAGATGCTGATATAGGATCTAGGTATATTTTGTTAACTAGCACACAGAGTGGAAATAAGTTTGAACTTAACATTGAATTTCAATTATAAATTATTATTAATTGAATTATAAACTGTTATGATTAACCTTGTTGACAGTTTAAAACAAAACAGTACCTAATCAAATTTTGGGGGGGTCAAAGATTCGCATAAGAAGCTGCGCAGCAGCCTACACCGGCAGACTTTGGTCTCCAGTGCAAATTATCGAATAGGGAACTGACCCGTGGAAAGCCAAAGCTCTCACCTTAAGGTTAAGTGCTGTCAAAAGCGATCTTATCGTGCGGGTCCAAAGGTCACAATTTTCAGTAAAAACTTCATTCGTGGCAGATTTTGCCTGTAAAATCTGTCAAAGGAATGACATTTAATGAAAAATGTGACCTTTGGACCCGCACGATAAGACCGCTTTTGACTATAATTATATCGTTAACATAGGTATTAAGTGAAAATTAATCATAAGATTAATTATTCGAAGTAATTAGCCTATAACGCCCTTCTGACAATCCTCCTATCCGCTGCATTATTTTTTAATTTCGTTAAGAGTAAGTAGTCCAACGAGACATGCATTCCTAGTTGCTCATCTAACACGTTACTTGACTCCTTATACTCAATCTGAAGCCATTATATGTCAGATTTATTTTAACCCTTAAGGGGTTCAATCTATCTCTCCCATCTACCTATCTGAGCTACGCAACCTGAATGAGCGCAGGTCGGCAGCGACAAGCAGTCTTTATTGTAACAATTTCATCACTCATTTGCGCCATATAGGAACTATAGAGTTAATTGAATTGTTAGTATTTATATGTGTGCACATAGCACCTACCTAGAGGTTTCATCCATGAACATCCAGTTATACTTTGTGGGGAGATAAGTCTTAAGCATTTGGTCGAAAACTGCCTACAACAATATTCTTTATAGCGCGGTGTGGAGCGAAGAGGAAATATCCAGTAGAAGCCCAAAATACTGAATTCCAACAACTGAATAGCAGTCGAGATTATTGGACCTGTAAGATCGCCAAAACTTAAAGGCTGCAATTCTAATATAGCGCAGATTGAGAAAATTACGCCATCCTTTGGACGCAACTTATTGCATGCTGTGTATGGTGCATATATATTTTCTAAAATGATTTGTTTTCGTCATGATCATCATCAGTCATCAGTCTAGCTTATTTTATTAGATCGTTACCATTCTTTAAACCATCGGTTCAATGCCTATAGTATTCTCCTATTTCCATATAGGCTTTGTGTCTTATGATTTCCATTCCTCAATCTTTTTTAGTCCAATCTTCCGTCCATCATCTTTGCCGCATAATATGTTCATAGGCTATTGATTATGTCTTAAAAAACAGGGCAATAAGGAACTAAGACGTTCACGGGTTTTTATTACAGGAATCGATCAATGGGTTATAAATGAAGAAAAAACCGCGGAGTGCTATTAAATTAGAGGGTGGAACTTGAAGATAGGGGTGAAAAAACACCACTTTTGGGTTTTTCAATATATGTCGTAAACAAACCAAAATTTCGATATATCTCATATGAAACTTTTTGTAGAGAATCAAATTTCCCATCGGAATAGCATTTTTTGAATATTAAAAAAAAAATTTGATGCCGAAACAGTTGAAACAAACTTGAAAAAAAAAGCGAAAATTTCGCTTTTTTTTTTTTTTGCTTTTTGGCCTGTATCTTTGTTTTGGGCTTAGATAGGTATAGAGGTTGCTTCAGATAAAAAAAATGCATTAAATTTCCTTTAAAATGGTGGCAGAACAATTTTTTTTGCATGAAAATTGACCGAGATATGGCCATTTGAACCTTGCTGTTTTTTTGACATTTCATCCCACTTGCACGAATATTGTTTTTGTTCGCATTTTATTGAAAAAATTACTGCTTTACTCAATTAAAAAAGTATTTTTACGTTTATTATTTAGTAATACGTGACAAGTACGACAAATTAATGTTTGGAACAATGGTGCTACTACATTTCAACAATATTGTCAAACTGCATATCGATATCATCATCTATATCTTTAGTAATGTCGTCTTCTGCAATATCAGTTTCTTGTATATTGTCACAATTAATCCCCATGCATTCTTTACAAAAAATTGGGCAAGTAATATTGATTTTTCTGCAACCACAGTTACCATGGCAACCTGTAGTGCAACCACAAGCAACTTTTTTCAGCAAAATCTCTGGCGCTGGAGGTGCCGTTGTGCGAATCGCAATTAACCCGTACTTAGACCTTTTCCAACCCCAACTCAGAGGGTCCAAGATATTTCTTTTCCACTGCTGCATTTGACGATAAGTCCTCAAGCCATACTGTTTGATAGCATCACGTGTTGTTGGTAGTTGCGTCAGAGAAAACTTGGCATTTTTAGACAGCTTACAAATCTTTAAAAATCGTCAGTTGCTCAGACTCATGTTGGTCTTTGCCCCATACAAACAAGCTGCAATGTATTCCGATGCAGAAGTAATATCTTGTTCAGTTGCATTGTCACGTAAGAATATTTCCATATGTGGCCCAAGTCGTACACTGTTTTTAGTTATAAAATTCATAATTTTTTTTGCCAATGTTATAGAAAGCTGAAGTCGTATCACAACCACTGTAGGCATGGATAAATCCTAGATACTTCTGCAAATGAGGAAAATTAAAACTATTTCTATCAAACCATTTTGACGCTACTTTACCGATGTGTGGTTTCCAAAAATATACATTATCATTATGCAACTGAGATAAAATAATGAGAAGGTCCACATCTTGTCCAACAATAACAGCATTTTTTAACATTGATGCTTTCTCTTTTGCGCATTTGACAATAAGAAAATCTGCGTCCTCATCTGCTTGCACTGCATCAATGTACAATACTCCCTTAAATTTTTCAATCAAATATGCAATGCAGTTCTTTTTATTGCTTTCGTTTGATAGAAAGTTGTCTGGTTTTGTTAGTGGTTTTAAGTCATCTCTAATTTGAACTCCTGGACCAATTTGCTGTGTTCGATGTTTAGATGTTCGATCTGGCTAGCTTTGCCTAGGTGATACAGTATGTTAGAATGAACGAACTCTAATAGAGATTTAGTCAAGAATACGTTGTCTCTAAACTAGGGTTAGAGAACAGCGTTTTTTTAGTTGTGGAAAACAGTAATTTTTTCAATAAAATGCGAACAAAAACAATATTCGTATTAAGGTGCGTATAAATACGGCGAGACGCGCGCGAGACGCGCCTGAGCCGCGCGCGAGCCGAGCCTATTCATAGAAATTCGTGGCTCGCGGCAACTTTTTTGAAGCAGCGAACCCGACGCGAGCCTACCGCGAGTATCCCGGATCCATCAGGAGATACGCGCATGCCACGAGCCAGCGACGAATTATTTTAATTTAAGCAGGGCCACTTTTGGATTTATTTTTCGGCTCAGTTCAGAACTGAGTGAAGAAGTGCGACATAATAATCGTGGTTGCGAAATCAAGAAAATAAAAGAATAGACCTGCCATGTCTGACGACGAAGAATAAACCACAGGCCGCCACGTACGACTCATAATTTGGGTATTCCTCGCGATCTGTAAACACTGTCACAGTTTTTGAGAATTCTAAATGCAAATAAATCTTTTTCACATACACGATATTTAAAAGAGATGGTTAGTTATGCATCCTGGTTATTCCAGACCCCAAAATATTAAAATTCTCGAGTTACATTTCATATTTAAAATTTTAAAATATTTTATTGTTATTGGAAATAAAAATGCTTATTTTTTATGACATTTCAAGGTTGAACAATCAAAGCAGTGCGGTCACTGGCGTAATTTATCCTAAAATTAAGGATGTGTGATGTTGGCGTTCATTACTAATTTTTAGTTTTGTGGTGCATTAATCTTTATTTTATTTAGTTTTATGGCACCAAATGTTTATGATTATTAAAATTATTAACAAAAGAGAGTCTGAAAGTATGTGCGGCCATGCCGTACATTTTATTTTTGGATATTTGATGGCCCTACGCCACTGTAAAATGGAAACGAATTCAAAGGTCTCGCTGCAAACCAAATTTTGAACGAGCCTGCCACGAACCCGTCCCACTAGACGCGCAAAATCCCTTTGAGTTCGCCCCAAAAACCGACAGAAAACGGATCGCTGCAAGCCTCCGTCGAGCCTCCCTCGAGCGGCTCGTGGTAGACTCGCGAGCCCCCGTTGGAGGCGCGGCTCAGGCGCGACTCGCGCGCGTCTCGCCATATTTATACGCACCTTTAGAGGGATAAAATGCCAAAAAAACAGCAAGGTTTAAATGGCCATATCTCGGTCAATTTTCATGCAAAAAAATTGTTCCGCCAACCATTTTAAAGGAAATTTAATCTATTTTTTGTATCTGAAGCAATCCCTATACCTATCTAAGCCCAAAAAAAAGGTACAGGCGAAAAAGCAAAAAAAAATAAAAAAATCTAAATTTTCGCTTTTTTTTTTCAAGTTTGTTTCGACTGTTTCGGCATCAATTTTTTTTTTAATATTCAAAAAATGCTATTCCGATGGGAAATTTGATTCTCTACAAAAAGTTTCATATGAGATATATCGAAATTTTGGTTTGTTTACGACATATATTGAAAAAACCAAAAAGGGTGGTTTTTCACCCCTATCTTCAATTTCCGCCCTCTAATTTAATAGCACTCCGCGGTTTTTTCTTCATTTATAACCACACTGATCGATTCCAGCAATAAAAACCCGTGAACGTCTTAGTTCCTTTCTATATGACATAATCAATAGCCTATCAGTCTAGTTTCATTTTAGGTGTAAAGTATGTTCTCAACGGTTAAGGGTATCCATACCCACATCCTTTGTATGCTGTTCCCAACATTGATCTTTCTATTTTCTGATGAAATATCTGCATTTTAGTGACTTCATTTTTAGTGCAAGCACGCATGGGGAGTAATGACGTACACGCAGTCATTGACTGAATACATTTATTTTTAATATTGTGAGCTCAGAGTTGAAAATACTTATCTAAAGTTTGCCGAATGCTAATGCCAAAGTTAAACGTAAGGTATTCTTCATGGTTATATTGTCCGTTAGATGTTTTGTAAGTACAAGAGCACAATTTGTACAGGGTGGCTCGTTTATTAAGGGATGACACCTTATCTCAGAATCTACGGGGTGTACCAAAAAAAGTTTAATACAAAAGTTGTTTCGATTTACTTAAATTTTTAAAATATATTTTTATATATACCCGGTGTTCGTATTTTCGTGGACTTCCTTATTTTAAATAGAATACCCTGTATATTAAGGCATTTTTTAATTCCTCAGAAAATTCTATGTATTCTTCTTGAATTTTATGTCTGTGTTCAGGTCTAAATGTAAACTATCAATTTCTTTGAAATCCTATATTATTTAATTTGAGTTGGTTTCCTTGTAGAAGGGGATCTACTTTAGTGGTCTGTATTGACATTTTTATAATAAATAAACACATGGTGATCAAAAACTAACATAAAAATTTTAAATGAAAAAATCGTAAAAAGTAATTTTTATCAAATGGAAACCCCCTAGTTTTATAATTTTATCTTATTTAGCATTAAAAATAAGGGCGACTTTGTATAAGGTTGTCTATTCGAAAAACTTGTAATTTTAAAAAAATTGGTAATTTAACATTTTTCTATTGTAAAAATGCTATACGGCTTTTAAGCTTTGTTACGGCGAGGCGTGGCGAAAAAAAAAACAATCGAGCACTACAGAAATGACACTATTTCTTGTCGTCTGACAATACACCTACTTGTTACCCTAGCCGGGACGATTAAGTAATTAACCTTTCGTCGGGCGCAGCTGTTCTAGCAGATATAACAGTCTTTCTTTTGCATCGTATATGGTAACCTATACCTATAGTGTTAAAATCCCCACTACAAAGGTAGCCTCCTATAATGTGTCTAGAAATGTAAGATGCTGGCCAATGGTAATGTTCTTCTCTATGCTTAAATGCGATATTTATAATTTTTAAATTATAACGTAATAAGGTGCAGTGTATTCAAGAGATCAAAATGTTTGCCACGTGCACATCAAACCTTCTAACACAAGCTGCCACGGACGTATCTATAGCTGGTCTAAAAATACGAGGCTACCTATGCGGCAGGGATTCTAACACTATAGGTTACCATACACGATGCAAAAGAAAGACTGCGGCCGACGCAAGATTAATAATTTAATCGTCCCGGCTGGAGTAATAAGTAAGTGTATTGTCAGACTACAAGAAATAGGGTAATTTCTGTAGTGCTCGATGTTTTTTTTTTCGCCACGCCTCGCCGGCATGGCCAACTAATAACAAAACTTAAAAGCACTATAGCATTTTTACTTTTTACAATAGAAAAATGTTAAATTGCCAACATATCAAAAACTACAAGTTTTTCAAATAGACAACTTTATACAAAGTCGCCCTTGTTTTAATGCTAAATAAGATAAAATTATAAAAATAGTGGGTTTCTATTTAAAAAAAATACTTTTAACGATTTTTTCATTTAAATTTTTAATGTTAGGTTTTGATCAGCCTGTATATATTCATTATAAAAATGTCAACACAGACCACTAAAGTAGATCCCCTTCTACAAGAAAACCAACTCCAATTAAATAATAAAGGATTTTAGTAGGAAACATTGATAGTTATATTTAGATCTGCAAACGACATTTTTTACAGAAATTTCAAAATGTCAAGAACGGTTAAACTTGGATATAGGATATTAAATAAAAAATATATCTTGAATTTTCCGAGAAATTCTAAAATGCCTTAATATACAGGGTATTCTAATTAAAATAAAGAAGTTGATACTTGCCCACGAACATACGAACACCCTGTATATATAAAAATATAGTATTTTAAAAGTTTAAGTAAATCCAAACAACTTTTGTATTAAACTTTTTTTGGTACAACCCGTAGATTCTGAGGTAAGGTATCATCCCTTAATAAACGGGCCACCCTGTACACTTGCTCTGCCTTACTGATATTTATTTTAATGGCGCCACCCCGATACTCAAATATTTCACTCCCCTATCTCCAGAATCTTATGTGAATCCGCCTGTTCCAGATCTGTTCTGTGAACTTTCTGACATGACGAAGGACGTAACTTCCCTTAGCATCAGTCAAATAATGCTTTTTTAGATTTTCTTAAGTACAGAAAGCATATTTTTTAAGAATTGTCTAGGCATGGTTTATAGCACCAAGCAACCCACGATTTTTTTTCTCCAATTTCTTCAAATTCGGTGTTTTATGGTCTCATCGTCAGTTCCAAGTTACTTTCAGCATATCCTTGTTGTACAACCGTCTAGACAGTAGGTAGCTATTCCTATACATAATGTATAGATGTTTTTAATACTTTAAGAGAGTAATAAATTCAAATCGAAATCCGGACTCGAAAATTACACTTTGTGACCTTTCCAAGATTTTGATATACATTTCGGAAATGATTTATGTTTATTAATAATAATAACAGTATTTGGGAACAGAAACTTAATTATATAGTAAATAATCAACAAGGTCGACAAAATTTGATTTAGAAACTAAAATAGACTTATTAATGCTTTCATTGCGTCATTATTCTCAACGACATAAACTAATCTTTTGGGCATTGAGGCCACCAAATTTTGAGCTAATTTCAGTTATTTCTTGCCATGCTTCTCCATTTCTCCGCCATAACTCGTCTACATTTTGTGGATGAAAATCATTGAATTTGTTAATTTTTTTTGCCATATAACCCCATACATGTTCCATTAGATTTAAATACAAACTTCTCGGTATCTGAGCAAGAGTCTGGGCTGCAACCAATCTGTATACTCAGGCAATATGGAGGGGACAGTTGTCGTGTTGGTAAAGATAGTTATCATTAAGTAGGTACGCATGCTTCTGCATTAAACTTTACCAAAGTTCGTGGCCTATTCCAATTTCATGAAAACTCATCCATCCCCACACATGGACCGAGAATCGACTACTGTTAGTAACGTAGCAACATTTTGGGTGTAGCGGTCACCAAATCTTGCGTTTGGCGGTCTGTACAGGGTGTCCCAAATTCGAGCCTCATCATTGGGATCTCGGAAACTAGAAGAGATACGAGGTCGGTTAAATGGAGGCAAAGTTGCGCAATTTGATGCTGATTAAAATGCCACCTTAAAAGTTAAAAAAATCCGAATACTTCCGAAGATATTTAGAAAAAACCGAATATTCGCGATTTAATTTTTATTTTTTTATAACTCTATTTGAATAGATATAACAAAATATATTTCATATTCTCATTGCTACTTTTTCTGTTCTACAAGATGGTGTTATCAGATATTCAAACCGACGTTTCGTCTTTGAGCTGCCATCATCAACTTTGGTTTTTTAAATACGGCCCTGGATTTTTTATTACGGATTTTAAGAGCATCTAAAGTCCGAAAGCCAATGATGTATCGCACTTATTCGAAAAATTCATATTAATGGCATTTTCCATAAGACCTCATGTGTTAGAGAGAGACAGAAAACATATATTTGGTAAGATTTTACCAGGAAATCATTAAAATGATTTTTTCGAATAAGTGCGATACATCATTGGTTTTAGGACATTAGAAGCTCTTAAAGTCCGTAATAAAAAATCCAGGGCCGTATTTAAAAAAACAAAGTTGATTATGGCAGCTCAAAGACGAAACGTCGGTTTGAAAATCTAATAACACCATCTTGTAGAACAGAAAAAGTAGCAATGAGAATATGAAATATATTTTGTTGTATCTATTCAAATAGAGTCATAAAAAAATAAAAATGAAATCGCGAATATTCGGTTTTTTCTAAATATCTTCGGAAGTATTCGGATTTTTTTTACTTTTAAGGTGGCATTTTAATCAGCATAAAATTGCACAACTTTGCCTCCATTTAACCAACCTCGTATCTCTTCTAGTTTCCGAGATCCCAATGATGAGGCTCGAATTTGGGACACCCTGTACAGGGTGTCCCACGGTGGATGGCATATTAGACGTTTCTGGAGAACCTCTTAACGGATAATTCTGAAAATTTGGCCGTTTACATAAACGGATATGCTCTACCTTGCTAAAATATT
>JAEQML010066869.1:0-19593 GCA_016904865.1 Pissodes strobi | reverse complement strand
ACATGTATGTCAATAATATTAACTTAGGTCTTAGTTTCCTAATTTTATAGGATACATGTCTTATACGGGTGCCGTGAAATCTAGTTTTAATGCATTTTGTTGCAAGTGAACTTTACTGATCAATTTTCAGGACGTTCTGTTCTTGCATTAATTTATTTATATTAGCTTTTGGGAGTATTCTCATCGTTCATTTAGTAATTCAAAACTTTTTTCATTTAGTTTCTTTAATTTTTTTAATTTCCCTATTTCCATTAGCTACTAAGAACATGTATAAGAAACTTAGCATTCGGGTTAGTTGGGTCAGTTGTCCTGCATAGCTGTCGTTCCATATACATAGATTCGGCTGATAGGTTGAAAACTGACCTGTAGTCAAGGCTTATGGAAGACATGATGTCATTTGGTTACCACCTCTACCCAACTATCTTTCATGCTAGCCATCTGTCGTACCTTGCACATGTATTTCAAAATTGTAACATGACAATTAATGGCTGTAATTCATACTACTATGTACCAATTTTGGGAGCAAAAATACTTTTCTGTAGATCCATGGGAATGGTACAGGTATCACTACTTGGAAGAGTACTACTCGCACTGTCCTCTGGGATAACATTAAGAGTTTTGCCTGTTTTTCTATGATGCACTTCCAACTTATTTTTAGCTTTCTTTGATACACCCATGAAGGACTGGTGTTGCCATATGTCAACACTGGCAGTGTTGTGTGTAATGATTCCATGCATATGCTGGATCAGCAGAAAACAAGTGGTTCTAAGGTCTGTGTGTGACATAACCTTATTCCGTTCGTGTTTGTAAAATCTTTTTCTCATCGCACTTTCATTGGTCAAAATGGATATACAATTTGTGTAAATACCTAATTGTAAAAATCGCTTATGAATGAATACTACACTTTGCTCGCTCAAATAACATTATGTGCTACACTAGCAAGGTAGCTTGTTTCACGGTGACAACCAGCAACTATTTTGTTTTCAACCTTGGTATATTGCCATATGGCAACGCCAGTATTTACTGGCATTTTTTTCTCGAGAGGGTTTGACTCTAGAAGACGCTTTGAACATGGTCTATGAAGATGACGTTAGAAATATTTATATTGATCCCCCAGTTACTAGAGCCCTCACAGATGAAGATTTTGGCGAGGAAAATGGAGGAGGGTCCGTTGACAATCTATCAAGGAAACAGCTAGAAGCTTAAGTTGAGCTGCAAAAGTATTGTAGACCCTTTCTGTAAGAAGGCGGAAAAAATGGAGGATGTAGACGAAGGAAGACCAGAAGGAGCCAAAGTACATGTTTTTGAAAAAGCAGAAAGCAGAGGTGAAGGAGTACAAGGTGTTCAAGCAATTGATATCGCTAGAGAATAAAGCGGACGTTCCACACACGACAGTGAAACTCCACGTATATAAAGTAGAGAAAATTAACTACGACTTCTTCGACTGGATAAATGGTGATTTAGTTGATAAAATTCTCCAGAACATAGTTACGAATAATACAAAACCTTAATACCGGTTGAGAAGTTTGAATTGTTTTTTGACGACGATATAATTAGCCATATCCAGAGCGAGTCTACGAGTTATGCTCTACAGAAAAATTTTCCCGATTCACAAATACCCATTGCAACGCGTTTTCTTGTCCCTCTAATAGGCGCAAAACCTTTACTCCAGCTTAGAAGGAACTGAGAGTGAATAATTTCAAATTAAAAGAGGAGAAATTTACGTGTATCGATACGTAGGCTAGAACGAGTTGTCGTCTAAGCTTACAAATTAGGCCCTAGCTCAAATGTCAGAGAGTAGGCGTGGATTTATTTATTTAAGGCGCCACAAGCTTATAGACGGCACAAGCAAGAAATACCCCAAAGTTGAAATATGAAACTCGTTTTAGCGTAAGCTTCACGACGAAATAAGAAGATAACAAAAATTAGTTAGAAATTAAATCAGATTTGAATGCCAGAAATTTATCAGTATTAACAATAGAAAAATAAAGCAAATACTCAAATATTAATCAAAAAACCAAAGTCAGTAACAATAAACGATAACAATAAAGGTAAAATCAGTAAATCCAGAACGTTTCAATTATTGAGCCCAACTGGTATAAATCAGGTATACTTACTTTTATTATTATTATTATTATTATTATTATTGTTATTATTATTATTATTATTATACGGGGTAACCCCATTAAATAAAATTGTACAATCATCAAATTAACAGAGTTAGGCTAACAACTGCTAAGCTCCAGTCCGTCAAGATACAGCTAGGAAAAAGTCCAATACTAAGTCATTTAATCCAAGCAAAGAAAAATAAATAAGCACTGAATCGCTAACCACTAAAGCTACAGACAGTCACAAAATGAATACAAAATTGAGTATTGATTAAGTATTCAGTAATTTACAGCAACTAAACCGTTAACCATGACTTGGATTGAAAATCCCTATCACAAAATAATAAATTTAAACAATATGTTAACAACTTTAAGTACTATCAGGAGTAAAAGGTTACAGTACCTACATGCCTATCACAATAGGACGCATTTACTTAGTCTATTATCATGATACAAAGAATAACAGGTATGATATTGCGCACGCCAATATCAGCTGACTCGCTCCTGTCGACGTCACAATGAGAGTTGCCGCCATTAAAATCCACCGATTTACAAGGGGACTTTCATGATATTTTAAGCTTTGTTTATTTTGCCGTGTATTTTGTGGTGTTTTGTCAGCATTTTATGAGAGTTGTGACATTTAAGTTGAATTTGGAGACTCTTTAGTGTAAAAAAACTTAAAACAAATCAGGTTATTAAAACTATTTTGAACTATTAGTTAGTGTGACTTTGTGTGGACAATAGTAACTTATTTTGTTGTTTTAAAAGCTATATGAGGTATCATACACAATTAATTATTGAGCAAGTAATTACGACAACATTAATTTGTGATTTTTTGCATTTTTAAGGTTAGTTATAAACTACACATATTAAAAATGCGTTGTGCTGTAGGTGGTTGTCTGAGTGACAATCACACAAAACGTGCTGAGAAATCTGTAAGATGTCATGCTTCTCTCAAAGACAATATTGTTGAAAAACCATGGATTACTGCTTGTTGCCGTAAAGACCATTTTAATACTAAAACCTCGAGAATTTGTTGAAAATATTTCAAGTCAGAAGACCATGAAATAAATTTGCAACATGAATTGTTGCAATACGAACATAAAAAAGGACCCAGTCTAAAGCGCAATGCAGTACCTTGTCTTCATCTGCCAAAATCAAAAGATTTATCTGTAAACCAGGTAAAAAGACAGGCGAGGCTTTCGAAGAGAGAATCGAAGAAGTTTGTGGAAGATATCATTGCTCAGTGCTAGTGCAACAATGGATTTTGTGAATTACATATATAAAACATTGGATAATAAACAATTATTTGTAACTGTTTTTGTAGATCTGCGAAAGACTTCAGTACTGATATTTTACCCAGTGATTGTGGTGTGCCGCAGGGCTCGGTTCTGGGGCCATTAATATTTTCACTATATGTATTTAATTTAAGATGTGCAGGACTTATGGCACGGTACTTTACTTTTGCTGATGATACAGCTTTGGTATACACAGGTGGGGAAGTTAATGCATTAAATAGGCTTGTAAATGATGACCTAAAGTTGTATCTGAACTGGTTTTACAATAAATTAAAAATCAATACTGACAAAACAAATTTCTAATATTAACATTGTTGTTGTGATGTACGTAAATATAACACTAAGTAGGTCCCAAAATAACATTTGCAAAATAATGACTAATACAAATATAGGCTTAAATGTATGTGCAAGCATGTAAATCATACAGTAGAGTACTGGAAAATATTAGAAATCTTATTAATTATTTTCTTTATAAATTGATAAATGTTTACATTGATAGTAAGGAGTTTTTAAAAAGAATCCTTTTTAGAGTTGGTCAGGCAAATACGAGATGTACAGATTTGTTATTTATGTATGCACCTAGAACTAATCTTTATAAAGATTCTCCATTGATAAGGCTGTGTAATAATTTTAATAGGTATTGTAGTATTGTATTTCAGTTGAATTGTTTAAAAAACAAATAAAAGGAGAAATAGATATAAGGATATGTTCCTAGTTTGTAGGTTTAGTTTTTAGTTTGATTGTATCTATTATTGGCTTTGTAAAACTTGTTGATACAAGAATAAATAAATAAATAAATTATAATGTTTTTATAAAACTATTTAAGTGGTATCTAAATATTAGTTAGAATCTCTCCGACACAAAAGTTGTAATTAGTATGTTCGAGGCTAGAGCTTAAAGCACTGATTAGGGATTTATATATTTATTGTATTGTAATATTGAGTTGTATTAAATAAATGTTATAAAAAAAAATAAATAAAAAGTTTGTCTAAAAAGCCTTGTTTTATTTTTTTGTCATTTTTAATTAAATACAATTCCGATATGAGGAGATAAATAAGTAGATCTTTCCATCTGTGAAACAAAACCAATCCACTATACCTTCCCTTATAAGATCAACTATATATCTATTATAATACCTAATATTTCTTTATGTTCCCTGCTATAACCATCTATAATAAAGTGTATATAGTAACAACTCTGCTGAAATGTCAATTAACAAGAATTTAAATTATTCTATAAATTTCTTTTGATAAAATCTTCGTTGCTAAAGATTTGTTTCTTATTTATAACATTTCTATGCATGCTATCTCTTATATGTGCATTCCACATATTGAACATTATTTCTCAATTTTGATGTATATTGATTATGTATTTAGTTTATTAACAAATCAAAATAATAAAATACCTTTCATTAACCTAAATAAACCCAAAACAGTGATATATTAATAGCGTTTTTATTCAAATGTCTAATAATCGTCAATTAAATATAATCAATATAACAGTTCTTATGGCAACTATTTCAGATAACTCTCATTGTGACGTAATGCGCGAACTCGACCAAATTGGGCACTCGGGAATATCATACCTGTTATTCTTTGTATCATGGTCTATTATAATATAAAAAAAATATTTAATATTGCCAGTACCACTCAGAATTTATACCATTAAGGTAGGTGTATCACATTTTTGTACTTTCTTTTAAATTTAGACAATTCCATGTTAAAAATATCGATATTATGAGTATTTAGTAAGGACAGATATCTATTAATTGGACTGTTAGCACCATACGTTGTTCTATGGAAAGGAATGTTGAAAGTAGGTTGGTTTCTCAAATTATGATAATATGGCACATTTAGGGTTATCCGGCTTAAAAGTGTTGGACAATCAATAATACCATTTATAATTTTAAACATAAATGTTACGCCAAGCATGTTCCTTCTTTCGCTAAGAGGGGGCATATTTATTTGTGTTTCTATGGCGCTATAGTCATGGTCTATAATCCTAATTTATCTCTAAATGCACACGCCCGCAAAAACCTGTGTTGAACCCTTTCTAAGGAATTTGAGTGAATTCGAAAAAATAGTGACCAAACAACGGAGCAATATTCAAGCGGTGATCTTACTAAAGAACAATATAACATTCTAGTGGCTACATTGGAGAAATATTTGGAATTTCTCAAAACAAGGCCTAGCATTTTTGACCCTTTAATAGATATAGCATTAATATGTTCGACAAATGAAAGTTTTCCGTCAAAGATGACACCTAGATCCCTAATTGACGATGTATTCAAGTTGATGGTCATTAATGAAGTAATTTGTTCCAATCCTTTCAGGCTTGCGAGTGAAGCTTATATAACAACATTTATTTACGTTTAAGTTCAGTCTATTTTCCTGGCACCATTCTGCCAAGCGATTTAAATCTTCTTGAAGAAGCTCTTGGTCTAAAACACCCTCAACTATTCTCCAAAACTTTAGATCATCGGCAAACATGCCACATTGGCTATGCAAAAAACAGTTGACAATATCATTAACAAAAATATTGAACAACAATGGTGAACTATGGCCCCCTTGGGGAACGCCGGATGTAACAACAATTACGTCTGAGTAATAGCAACCTATTTTAGCTCTTTGGGTTCTTTCTGTCAATGAGCTCTCCCATCATAATACAAAATCCCGATGAAAGCCCATCCCAAGCTACTTTCCAAGGAGAATCTTGTGATCGACTCGATCAAAAGCCTTAGCAAAGTCTGTGTAGATAGAATCCGTTTGTTTTCTGTTCTCCCTATTTTCAAGAATGTCTAGCTGCTAGGATGTTAGGTTTGTCACAGTCGATTTGTTTCTCGAGAAACCATGTTGCTTCTGACAAATAAGGCCTTTGCATTGCCACATAATCTGCCTGGTAACAAGACAGTCGAGCAACTTTGGGATAGAGGATTGTAAACATATGCTGCGGTAGTTTTCAACATTATTTTTGTTGCCGCTTTTGATGATAGGAACAATATTACTTTCTTTCCATTTGCTTGGAAAGACCGATGATCTCAAGGAACCATTGAAAAGTAGATATAGAGGTAACACAATGGTGCAAATACACTTTTTTAGTAAAAAATTTGGAACGCCGCGCGCCTTCTGGCCCCGCTATTAGTTTATTTGGTATATTTGAAATTTCGTTATAAATGTCAATTTTTGATATTAAGGTGCAACGTATATTATTACTCAGGTTTATGTTTCTACCCTCATTATCAGAAGGATCAGTTGAGTCTAGTTTAGGAATGTAAAACGTCTGGAAAAAGTCTCTAAATAGGTTTGCTATATCTTGTCCGCTTGCCGCATCTCGGTTGCCATAAAATAGTGATCCTGGCAAGTTGTGATCAGAACGTTTATCATTTATATACTTCCAGAAGGATCGAGGATCCTCCACCACTTTGGTATTAATATTGCTAATATAATTATGGAAACAGATTTTTGAAAGGCGCTTGCACTCAGAACGCAACTGAGTAAATCTTAAATAACTAATATTAGAACGTTCTTTTTTATGTACAGAATGTGCAACTTTTTTTTCCAACGTCAACCTACGCAACTCAGCCGAGAACCATTTAGGAAAAGTAGATGTGCGATACTTTTTTAATGGGATAAAGTAAGCAATACCAGTTAACAGTATTTCGTAAAATAAACTAGTTGACTCATTGACATCCTTATTTTGTAAACATTCGACCCAGTCAATGGATGCTAAGTAATAATTCAATTCATTGTAGTTACAATTCCTAAAATCATAGTAGAAATCGTTGTATACCAGTTTGTTAGATCTGCTCTTCATAGAGGGTGCTATGGAAAATTCGTATCCAATATGGTGTAAACTAAAATTAACAAGAGGATCACTAGCCGCACTCACATCACAGTCCCTAACATTAGAAAAAAACAGGTCCAAAAAACATTTCTATTATTGGGTATATTATTATGCTGAAAAAATTTGTGGTAACTGAATGATAAAGCCACCTTTACAGCTGAATCACCCCCCGGACACTGCACTATAGTTCCATACTCGTCGTTCGACCATGTTGCGTTTGGCAGGTTGTAATCCCCCATCAAATATATATTCAGCACTGGGTATTGATCTATCACACTATCTACAGTTTCGCAGTGCAACATTATGTATTGAGATTTGATTTTGTGTATAATCAAAATTAAGACTCCACCACCGCTCATTTTCTGACTAGTTCTGGCATTTCTATCACAACGATATGTGTTAAAACCCTTATATGCAACCTCATTGTCAAAAAAGTCCACATTTAAGTTGCTCTCCACCATCACAACAATGTCGTAATTACAACATGCAACTGTCTCCATAAGTTCTTGCAACTTGGTACGTAGACCTCCCACATTCTGAAAATACACATTAAATGGGGTATTGAAGTGTTTTTTGTTGTTTACTTTTCAATCATCGGTACGCCATTACGGTACCTAATAAATAGGATATCTTCCCCAGCAATCTTCCTAGTTTCCAGGGTTATTTTCGCCCTCTTATAGGCCTCCAGTTGCAGCGGCGTCTGATCAAAAGATATTTTATAGTTTGAGCCTTGCAATTTCTTTCCAGACCCAATAGCTAACTTTACAGTGTCAGCATTACAGACAACCTTCACAGATCTCATCTTGGTAGTATCATTTTTCTTTTGACCAACACGTATCACCTTCTTGACCGCAGAAATTTCCTGCTGCAGTCCCAGCAGCTCAAAAACCTTAGAAACCATTGCTTTATCTCTGTCGATGCGGTCATTCAAATTGGCGTAATTGGACTCCGGAATGGAGTATGGAGAACAGAAAAATCAAGTGTTGCCGAGCATGCTTTTGATAACAATCATAGAATAACAATTAAAAATTTAAAATTAATTCATAATATAACTGATAGGAGATTATTAGACGCATATGAAAGTATGGAAATTATTAAATGTAAGAATAGTTTAAATAGAGATAGAGGGCCTATTCCGTATAGTCCATTGTATTGGTTGATCAAGCGTGACTAGTGGGATTCCAGGATTGGTTCCTTTGGTTCCGCTTGATTAAGCAAACATTTAGTATAAAAGCGAGTTAGGTAGAGTTTTAAATTTAGTTTTAATCATCTCCTGATGATGCTAACATGGTTAGCGAAACGCGCGTCGAGTGCAATAATTCTGTTTCGGTATTGTGGATAAAACTCCGTTTTAGTACTCCTCGGAGAAATATATTTTACTTAATAAAAAAAAATGAAAATTATGTTTGATAGGTAGAAGAAAAAAATTAAGGGTTCGTAAATTAACGGAAATATATATAAAAAACTAGATTTCTCACAGTTCGAAGACAGCTCCTCCAGAAGAAATTGTTCACTCACGGAACACGAAGAACTGTCTGTAGAAATCAGCCACTTTCTCAACTGAAGAAGACAGGAAGGAAGGAAGGAAATACTCTAGTAGTTGAAGATAGCCCAGTTAAGGAAAAACCAGCAGGGAACTTGACTCTTAAGTTAGGCGTAGCCAAGAGGAAAAAGCTACTCGGTAGACCCGTCAGTAGAACCCTGTAAGGGTCTTGGTAGCTCACGCCGGTATCACCAGACTGCAAAGATGGACGAGCAGGCCTCTGTCTAAATAGGGACATGTACGCGCATCCCCCAAAGGGCAGTTTCAGACACCAAACACTAAGCAAAAAGGTAAGCCACAGATATGGTCCGAAACTTGAAACAAAGGCCCGACTGGAGAATCCCTCAATACGCAATCGCCAATCCAACGTGGAATAATCTTTCAACCCCCACTACGAAAATTATGACCGATAACAATCAGGCATCACAACCAAAAATTGATAACCAATCGAAATTCAGTACGCAAAAATCAATAAGTTCCTCACTTGCACTCGAGGGTATAGATTTCTGACCATGACATGAATTAGGGAACGGATATTAACCTTAACCTCCGGATCCGTACGCGCGAAATTCAATCCGCCCAAAATTAAAGTTTGTCTAGTGGCGCAAATTTTATTTTTCATTGAATCGGACTAAAGTAACGTCGAACGATGCGGCGCGAGACTGGGCGAAACTACGAGGGCGTTTCGCTAACAAATACAATTGCGCTCGAAACGCTAAAGGGCGGCTGTGAGTTTTAAGGCTATTTTCGCTTGAAATACAATCGCAAGATCGGCCCGTGATACCACAGGGGAAATTAGATGTTTTTTTGCCATTTGGATTCTTTCAGGGTTCCAAAGAAAAACAATACTGTGATACAGAGGGGGAATAAGATGGTAATGAGTGCCATGCGAGGAGATCGCTATTGACAATTTGGCGTTCCTTTCAAATAATGAAACTATCGATTATAGCGGGAAATATTGCAGGATCAGACCGTTAGCCGATCGTTTGCAAAAGATATTCGAACAATATTACACAATACAAAGAATTTTAACGTGGTATTATAAATTTTGTTTCCTTGTCGACGCTGATCAGTGGTAAACTGACGAACAACACGTATGATAGCCTAACCGTTGAAAGTGCTTTGTTATGAAATAAATTAGTGCCTTCCTTGGTTTAATTTCCACGATGTGCACCTGCACACAGTCTTTGACTACCTATACATTTTATTATTTGTTGAGGAGTTAGCCTACAAACATAGTTTTTGAGATGAGAAACTGCGTAATTGCAACTAAAGGAAAGGAAGAAAAAATAGAGAAAATTAAGACACTAAGACAAACGCGTAATGCTAGTATACATCGACTTAACAAAAACGAATTTGAAACGTAAAAATCCGTCTATTCGTTGTCGTATTATAGCAATTTAAAAATGTTGTTACTAAAATTTTATTGATTGATTTGCCCAATAAATACCTCGCCTCGCCTCATCCCTAAAACAAATCTGAATCAAAATTTGGTTAAGTGGCAATTAATTCAATTTAAAATTTCTTCCTTAAAATTGGAACCTGCGATCGGGGTAGGTAATCTTCATTCATCAGTTTTTCACAAAGCTGAACTTTTTAAAGGTGTAATTTATGTTTGTTTTATCATTTCATGAATATTTGATTTGCTGATATTTGCGATTTCGGTAACAGCTCGAATTGGTTGGTGAGCATTAAGAAATTAAATTTAGGAAAAATATTATTTTGGCAAAACTGGTAAACGCATAGTGTAGTATCGTTATATTGCTTACAGTCGTTGTTTTAAGAGATTCTCTAAATGGCCATAGTCTGTATTCAAATTTGTGTCTTGCATTTTCCAGTATAAATTTAGGCAATAATTGCCATTCATGCCCTAGCGTAAATAAGTTGTAAACATTGGTCCCTTTAAATAAGTACCATAAAAATCAAGTGGAGTAAGATACGGAGAACGTGGTGGCCAATCGATCGTCCAAGGGACCCAATCCAGCGTCCAGGAAACATCATCATCAAGAAATCCTCTTACAGTTGAATAAAAATATAGAGTAATGAGGAGGTGGTTCACTTTGTTGAAAAATCGAATTATAATTTTCTCATGCGCTGATGCAAAAGTATCGATACTGACAGAAGCAACAGCTTTTCGTACATTTGAAAATAGTTTCCCATTAAAAATTCCAATAATTTTATTGCCCATAATAATTATAATGCCGACACATGCAATTTTTGGGAATGTTGGGTATAAGCTACTTCAAATTAGTGGGGATTTTGGTTTGCCCAAAGATATATATAACTTTTTTCCCGAAATTGTAGCCTGCGATCTGGATCATCTTCATTCATCAGTTTTTCACAAAGCTGAACTTTGTAGAGGTGAGCATTGGATTTACTTACTGTTATTTGTGATTTCAGCAACAGCTCGAATTGGTTGTTGAGAATGCACAATAGAATTCGAGAAAATTTAATGAATTCCGAATTCAGAAGTTTTTGGATTGCAAGACGAACTGTATTTGCTTATCGCTTCGTAAATGAAAGTCTGCTTATTCTTTTTTAACAACCAGTCTCTGTGACTTTATTTAGAATAAAATATTAGGGAAAGATTAAAAGCTTTATATACATTAATTGATTAGATTTGTTATGGCTTATTCATTACTTTTTATTAATGGTTAACGTATGAATAGTTACTGGATTTTATAAAACCACGGAATTTTTTTCTCATTTTTCGATTTATTTTAAAATTTTAAATCAATATGGTTTTTCGCCTAACAATCCGTAGCACTGATTTCAAAGCTTGGTACATTAACGTGAAAATTACTTTAATTAAGTAGTAGTGTTTTTCAAGTTAATTTGTGTAGCTTGGTTAATGCATTTCAGTTTGTTCTTTGGCGCTTCGTCCAGCTTTTTCCTTACGGGGTTCAGTAAACATCGAATTACTCTCCAAATTAATAATAATGCGCCACTCATTGACATTTTAGGTTGTAAGCTAACTATTAATTATTTTATATTTTATATATTTGTTGTTTACATACTTTCTATTGACGACATGACATCCGGGTAGAAATTTTCCTGAAGGCTCTTTCGTCAATGGATATAATGTTGAGTAAAAATGTAATAATTCTGAGCAAAAATGTAATAATTCCTCCCAATGCTAAGCACAGACTTCTGACTGGATTCAGTGAAATACTTAACCTTCACCAATATAATAATATACCTAACATTAGCAACCGCTGTTTGGATCTAGTTTTTGCCAACTTTAAAACTTTTCTGCATAAAAAACGACGTACCACTTGTTAATGAAGCTCCATGTCATTCATCCTTACTGATCAATTTTCAAGCGGTCCTCCGTCACACAGTCAGCTTTCCTTTAAATAATAATGATACCCCAATATAATTTCAGAAAAGCCAATTTCCCAGCTATGTATGAGTTAATGCTGCCGAATTTATAACCATTTACCTGATAATATAAAATCAATATCCAGTCTAATTCGCTTTAAGAATAAACTTAAGAAACTATTATTGTCACACACATTTTATAGCATAGAAGAATTTCTCAATTTCTTATAGAAGGACTCATGACTCTCTATGTGTTGTTGTTTGACATGGTACTTCCTTTTAGTAAATGTTATTATTTTTTATATATTTGTATAATAACCATCTTTTTTTATATATATATTACATTATAATTTTTAAGTGAATTTAAGTTAACTATGTAATAAGCATTGCTATTTAGGTACCTCTGTAATGACGTGTTTCTGTCTTCTAAGAAGTGCTCGAAGCTAATAAATATTTGTATTTGTATTTGTTTGTTTGTTGAACACCAAGTTGAACACTGACTGGTCGCCTGTTCCCAATAATTGCACAGATGTTGGTAACTCATGTCAGAGTCTTTATGAGATTCTAAATACCATATTCGCTACCTGTGCACCACTCAAGGTGCCGCGGCGTAGGCGCTTTCCTTCATGGTTTACCAAGGAAATCATTGATAATGTATTCAAAAAAGTAAAGGCCTATCGTGACTTTAAAACTTATAAATCTCCATTTTAGCTCACTAGGTACAACTGTTTGCGCAGCTTAATAATTAAATCGAGCTCCGACAAGGCTTACAGGGAACTTCTGGTCTTTTATTCAAAGCAAGATAGCTTATCACTTAGCACTAATCACTCTTACCACGGACCCCAATGTGTCTTTTCGGCTTTTTCCAACTATTTCCAAAGTGTGTACAAAGACTCCCACCAACCTGCAAATATTGATCTGTTGATGCACTATCCCGACAGCATCGACATTCCGCCAATAACTACTGATAATATAGTTGTAGCAAGCAAAAAACTTAAAAACAAGATCACCTCTGGTCCAGACGGCATCCCAAACTTCAATGTTAGATACTGTTTCATCGTTTTGTGCCAGCCACTGTGTCATATCATCAATCTGATACTGAAATTGGGCATGTTTCTCGAAACCTGAAAGATGGCAAAGGTCTGTGCCATTCATAAGAAAGGCGATTCAACAGTTCTTCAAAATTATCGTCCTACCTCCATTCTATGTAACTTCTCCAAAATATTCGAGATTATCCTGACGTAATCTACACGGACTTCTGCAAAGCGTTAGATCAGATTTATCATTATGGTATTATTACAAAAGACATACAGTCTATTTGCTTTTTCAGACAGTCTCATATCTAAAATCATATCTTTTGGATCGAAGACAGTTTGTGGAGATTGAGGGCTTTAGATCAGACACATTTATCCAAATCTCGGGAGTTCCTCAGGGCTCCAACCTTGAGCTCCTTCTATTCAATATATTTGTTGACGATCTAATTCGCAAGATTGATTGTTTCAAGCTGGCCTACGCTGACTATCTTAAAGTCTTCAACTGCATTGACACCTGTCTTCTCCTGCAGGCTAATGTTGACGCTGTTACCGAGTGGGGCGCAACCAGCAGACTTGATCTGAACATCCCAAAATGTAGTATCATTACCTATCATAGAATAAAAAGTCCCATCGACTTCAACTATTCCATTAGTCTTGGATAGACAGAGATCTTGGCATAGTGTTTGGCGAGAAATTTAAATTTATTCCTCATAATATAGAGCAGATGATGGCTGGTGCGTCATGAATGTTGGGCTTTCTGATTAGAAATTGTAAACAGTTTACCAACATCTTTGTCATCAAACTGCTTTATTATTCCTTCGTAAGAACAAGGCTGGATTATGGGTCACTTGTATAGTGTCTGATGTATGATTGTCACATTGATTTCGTGGAGGCTGTGCAGACGCGATTTCTCAAGTATCTTATGTTCAGAGAGGACGGTATCTACCCAGACAGAGGGATTGATCATAACCTTTTGTTGTCCAGATTCGGGGAAGTGTCACAGCCTGCGCGCAGAGTCTCACACTTGGTGACATTCCTTTATAAGCTTCTCCATGATATGATCAATTGTCCCTTTCTTTTGGAAATTATACCATTTCATGTACCCCGTTTAGGAGCTAGACAGCAACCCGCGTTCACCCTGAGATTGGCGAGATATAATATTCTGTACCAGAGCCCCATTCACAACATGTGCAAAAATTTCAACCTTGTATCAAACGCCTATGATATACATACCAGCAGCTTGTCTAACGTCCTGAAACACTTGGGTGAACGTCCGGTTTCCCACTTTAGCTGTATCTCCACATTCATCATCTTCATTTCTCATCTATATTTCCCTTGTTTTCATTCCTTTCTCCTTTGTCGCATCTTCTCTTGGCTTTTTTTTAGTGTCCCTAACTTACTTTGCGTTATTCGTACAATTCTTGATCGGTTTCGTTCCTCTACATTCCTTATTTTCAGTCTTAGTTTAGGTTGCTAGTTTATTTTAATTATAACAATTATCTATTTAATTTTTTTTGTACGACAATATTTTTGTTAATTGCTTAATTTGTATGTGAATTTCCTGTAATTTGGGCTTTTGCCTGTTGAAGATAAAGAGCTCATTATTATTGCTATTATTATTATTATTATTATTATATTATTAATAAATTACAATAAATATTTGGAGTGAGATGAAAACGAGAGTAATGTTTGGAATTTTCTGATAATCTGTTTTATTTTCAGGGACGTACCTTTTCCGGAATAATTCAAAGCTTTCTGGAGGTGGCCGAGTCACTCCCGGAATATCTAGAAGCGTATGAAACACCAGAGGGTAGACAGGGCTATGAAGACACTTTAAATTGCCTCAAAACAAATTTTCCTCAGTACATCAGAGAGCTAGAAGGGACGGCAGATGGGGCTAATGTTCCCTTTTATAAGGTAAGGTCTACCAAATTTTACTGATTAGTTGATTTGTTTAAGACATTTGACAGCATAAATCCGTACAAATATGAATCCCGCATATTCGTTGTGATGAATCGGAAGTTAGTAACTGATGCTGATTAAATTGTTTCAACAAATTATTTCATAATTTTTGTAATAAAATAATTCAAGGTGCGCCAAGAGAGAACATTCAAATAAAATAATAATTTTGTTTTAAAAATTAAATTGAAATTCAAGGTTCATGAAATAATGCCCGAATCGCGTCTAAAGTTATACTATTTTTCAACCTTGCCTAAGAAAAATGTGCAACAATAGCATCTATCATATGCCGCACTAAAATATAACTTACTATTGTAATATAATCCCAATAATTGGCATTGTGTTTAATTTCACAAGACCGAACTCAGACCCGAACCGCAGCTGACTTACTCTTTGTTTAGACTGTGTTATAACGGGTAGAAACAAGAACTTTCACCCACCGCTTAAAAAAACAGGTCCTCTTGGCCAGGGAGCGTTTATATTAAGAATATTCAGCAAGACAAACCCCGGAATTGCAATGCAAAAATCATGTTAACTGGAGTAACCAATTTTAATTATCATTATTCGGAAAAGGCGGCGGTACTAAAACCGAGGTTGGAATTTACAAAACATGTTAAAACGCTTATTGAATTTTAAGTGTTCTTAGTAAAAACATTTTACTTGGGATATAGTAGGTATAGCCGAAACGAGACGCAAAGGAGAAGAAAAATGTATAAAACTAAATTCCGGGCATATCCTATTCCACAAGGACCCGAAGAAAGAAATGCAGGAGGGATCGAAATTTTAATTCACAAAAAGTTGTGTCAAAACTTAGAACTCTGAAAACAATATCAGACAGAGTATATCTTAATATCAACAAAACACAGACTCTTAAATTCATCCAGATATATGCCCCTACTTCCTCATACGACGACGAAAAGGTATATCAAATATACGAAGACAGTGAAGACAGAACATCACAAGTCATCATAGGAGGTGACTTTAACGCAAAAATTGGGAAGAACACAGAGCCAACAGAAATATACATAGGACAGTTTGGCATCGGAACAAGAAACGAAAGAGGAAAAACTTTCTATAAAACGAGAAACTTTATCTAATGAACACTTTCTTCGAAAGGTATGAAGAACGAAAGTGGACGTGGAGAAGCCCAGACGGACGGACTAAGAACGAGATTGATTTTATCATCTCAAGACACAAACATATGATACAGGATGTGGACGTCGTCAACCCGTTTACAACCGGCAGCGACCACAGAATGGTAAGATGCAGTGTATCCATAAATACAAGATTGGAAAGAGCTAGACAGATAAAAAAAGAGCTGCAAAATCGAAGTAGAAAAACTAAAAGAACAAACAGACTTATATAAAAAACACATACAACAGAACTTTTCTCAAAACCTGAGGCAACCCAATGAAGACCTGTTGACAGTACAAATAGAAGAATAACAAGGGTTATAAAAGATATAGCAGAGAATCTAGCCAAAGTACCTCTGAGAACAGACAACAAATTGTCAAACGAAACGAAACAACTTTTAGAGAAAAGGAGACAGCTTATTAAAGTTGGAAAACGAGGCACAGTGGAATACATAGAAATTAATAATATTAATAATTAATAGTCTTAGTAATAATAAGAAAAATGTCGAAGCAGGATATAATGCAAAACAAAACACGACAGATAGAAAACTTAATAGAAAACAACAAAGGCTTAAAAATATTTAAAAGACAAAACACACAGAGAAAAGAAATAATAAAATTAAAAGATAAAAATGGCAATATAGTTGAAGATAGAGCAAATACATTGCAAGTGATAGAATCATTTTATAAGGACCTTTATGAAAGTCAGATATACAACGAAACTGTGAACATTGAAAATACAAATCAGAGAGAGAGAGAGAGAGAGAGAGACAGAGAGAGAGAGCGAGAGAGAGAGAGAGAGAATAACAAAATAATCAACGTCAATTCAGAGGAACCACCAGATATAACAAGAGAAAAATTGGAAAAAGCCTTAACACAGCCTAACACTTATTTAATAAATGCTTATCGGAAGAATGCATCCCAAAAGACTGGGGAGGGTAGTTCTCATATACTAGAAGGGTAACCCGACTAACCTTGAAAACTATCTACCAATCAGCCTTCTATACCAAATCTACAATGTATTCATTAGAATTATAACGATCAGACTTGAGCATAAGTTTGACATATATCAGCCAAGAGAACAGGCCGGATTTCGCAGCCACTTTAGCACTACCGAACATCTCCATACAGTACGACAGATACTGGGAAAAACGTCGGAATATAACATACCGATATGGATAGCACTTATTGACTTTAGAAAAGCCTTTTGCCGATGATATTGTACTATGGCAAAGGACGAAGAAGAACTCACAGAGATGCTTGAACAACTATAAGAAGAATCGAGAAAAGTAGGACTAGAAATGAACAGTACAAAAACAAAGTGCATGACAAATGTAATAGCAGAAGGAACAACAATCACAATTCACGGACCAACAATAGAAAATGTCGAATCGTACATATACCTAGGCCAAACAATCTCCTTCGACAAACAATATCAAGACCGTCGTTTTTGAGATATCTGGATTTAAAAAATTCATTTCGTGTATGGCTACAATTAAACACAATTTGAAGCGAAGGTGTTTTAATAAAATAACTGTAACTAAAAACTGCTGTCAAATCGAATCTAAAAAAATTGCAATACTTAACAATTCAAGCATACATTTTGATCATAATAGCATGAATTACGGCCTATATTTTGGTAGGTGAAGTTTGTGAAATTCTTGAGTCCTCTGATTCTGAACGGCGTTGTTGTTGATTTTTTTGGAACATTGTTGCTCTTTTGTCGGTGTTTTTCGTGAAAGAGAATTAACAAGAGCCGGTAAATTATCAAACAATTAGCAAATTTATTTTCGTCATGGCCGTACAGTGTACCAACGAAGAAATGACCAATATGGTATTTGTTTTTGGATATTGCCAAGGAAATGGTTTAGAATCTTGCAGAGTATATAGTGAAAGATTTCCGAATCGTCGCTTAACAAATCATAAAACCTTCGCGGCAGTTGAAAGACGTCTTCGTGAAACGAGTAGGTTTGCGCCCCTTTCTATTAATTATGGTCGTGCACGTAGGTACGGTAAGAACTCCGGAGGTTGAGGAAGATATTCTAAATCGGATTGAAGAAAATCCAAAACTCAGCAGCAGACGATTGGGCTTACGCCAAGTCCTAGGTGAGCGATTTACAGTCGACGCGAACGCGAAGCGCTGGCGATGCCGTACGAAAAGTTAATATAGTCGCACGGCATCGCCACTGATTCGAGTTCGCGTTCGCTGCAAATCGCTCACGTAGGACCGGGCGTTAGAGCTAAGGGAAATTTTGAAGCATGCTTAGGTTTCTGCCGGTTTAGTTGTTCACAGATGAAGCCTCTTTCACGAGGAGTGGCATAACTAATTTGCACAATGAACATGTCCATGCTGAAGAAAATCCTCATGCGAGTGAAATAACCCATTATCAGCATGAGTTTAATATCAATGTGTGGGTAAGAATCATAGACACTTTCATAATTGATCCTGTCATTTTACCACTTCGACTAAATGGCCAAATTATTTGGAACAACTGCAAAACGAATTGCCAGACTTATTAGATCCCCTGCCCTTGGAACTTCGAAGAGGAATGTGGTTTATGCATGACGATGCTCCTCCACATTTTATGTTAAACGTGCGTAATTATTTGAACGAACAGTATCCAAATAGATGGATAGGTTGAGGTAATGATGCACCCGCAAATTCGATTTCCTGACAGGACTTCGATGGATTATTTCTTGGGGGGAACTATGAAAACCTTGTGTATTCTAGTAGGCCAGTAGATACAGAAAATGAATTAAGGAGACGTATTCAAACTAGTATTGACGGTTTGAAAAATGATGACGAAATGCTCCAGAGAGTCCAATTTAATTTTTTACGACGTATTAATCTTTGTACACACGAAAATGGAGGTCATTTTGTACATATATTGAAAGCATTTTTCTTTCAATAACTTTTGTTGTTGATAAATCTCTTATTAACTGTTTTTACTCGAGAATAAAATTATAGCACATTTAACTTGTTTTTGTAATTTTTGATGTGGCAATGTAAGTATGGCAATACAATGCAATGCAATGATCCGTTTGAGTAAGAAATCAAATATTTAAATCCAGTTATCTCAAAAACGACTGCTCAAATCAACTCTTACCACGTATACCTTTTTTAAGTGAGAGATGTTGGAGATTGAAAAAATTTATTTAAAAGTTTAATACAGAGTGGCTCAAAAAAGTTATTTCGTTTTAAATGTATGCAAAGTACCGCTGGTGGCGCCCTCTAGATTTTACAATGAAAATGAGGGCAGATTTAAAATTTTCAACCCGCAAAACCCCCCCAAGCCGAATATTGTGACAATACACCTCTTATTACAAAAATTATTTATGAAAAACTAAAACCAA
>MU194319.1:0-14452 GCA_016904865.1 Pissodes strobi | reverse complement strand
CAGAACTAACCAACTCTGTTAAAATTGACTAACCAAAACTAACCAAATCTATTAAAATTGATTATAACTTATCGGAACCAGCTCAAAAAAGTAAAATAAGTTGAGACTAAGTGACACTAACCGAAAGTTTATTCGACGATTAACCAAGATTAACCAAATCTATTAAAATTGATTATGACATATCGTAACCGGTTCAAATGACTAAAATAAGTTCATATTAAGTGAAAGTAACCGAAATTTGAATTGAAGACCAACCAAAACTAACCCAATCTCTTAAAATTGTTTATAACGTATCGGGAGGGAACAGTTCAAATGACTGAAGTAAGTTGAATTTGAGTGAAAATAACCGGAACTTGATTGGACGACCAACCAAAATTAACCAAATCAATTAAAATTAATTATAACGCGTCGAAACCGGTTCAGATGAGTAAAATAAGTTGAGACTAAGTGAAACTAACCGGAAGGTGATTGGACAATTAACAAAATTCAAACAAATATATTAAAATTGATTATAGTGTATCGGAACCGACATATATAAGTAAAATAAGTTGAGACTAAGTGAAAATAACCGAAAGTTGATTGGGCGACTAACCAAATATATTGAAATTTTTTACAACATATCGGAACCTGCTCAAATAAGTAAAATAATTTGAGACTAAGTGAAACTAGTCGGAAGTTGATTGACGACTAACCAAACCTATGCAAATCCATTAAAATTGATTATAACGTACCGGAACCGGTTCAAATGACTAAAGTAAGTTAAGACTATGGGAAACTAATCGAAAGTTGATTGGACGACTAACCAGAACTAATCAAATCTAGAAAAAATGTTTATAACCTATCGGAACCGACTCAAATGACTAAAATAATTTCGGACTAAGTGAAACTAACCGGAAGTTAATTGAACGACTAACCAAAATTAACCAAATCCATTAAAATTGATTATAGCGTATCGGAACTGGTTCAAATGACTAAAATAAGTTTAGATTAAGGGAAACTAACCGACAGTTGATTCGACGACT
Organism: Pissodes strobi; assembly: GCA_016904865.1. Classification (NCBI taxonomy): domain Eukaryota; kingdom Metazoa; phylum Arthropoda; class Insecta; order Coleoptera; family Curculionidae; genus Pissodes; species Pissodes strobi. Next base: position 13,430 of record MU194319.1, on the reverse strand, counting down.
AATCAAAAATAATCTAATCTAATAAAATTGATTATAACGTACCGTAACCGGTTCAAATGCCAATAATAAGATGATACTATAGTTCAAGTCGGAAATAATAGTCAGTGACTCATTTTTAGTTTTAAGGCGCGCCTCGCGGGGTAAGGGAAGAGAGAAGGAAATTCCAGCGGCGGATACAATTGCTTTGTAAATTAATATGTTATAATAACTATATAATGGAATAGTAATAAGTAAACTTAGGCAAATATCCACTTAAAAAATAAAGTTTATGCACATAAATATGCATGATTTTAGTCTAAAATATGCAAAAAAACGTATATTCAAAATTATTCCTAAATCTAGTAATAAGCAACAAAATTGTACTACAAACAAATAGTAAAATATTCATTAAGGCTAGGAAAAAAAGAGTCATGGATGATAAGGGGTTTTTCTTATCATAAAATACCATATTGAAAGTTGCATCGAAAGTTTACATCAGACATCAATAAAACTTTAAGTTTACTACTCGTTATCGGAGGTTCCCAAGCGGTAACCCATCCAAGTACTAATCACGCCCGACGTTGCTTAACTTCAGCGATCGAACGAGAACTGGCATTTTAAACGGCATTATAAGATCCTTTGCACAAATAGTGCACTATATAAAAATCGGCCTTTCCTATTGGCCGATCCGCATGGCCTTCTGCTCGCTTCGCTCGCTACGGGGGCTCACGGAAAGGAAACTAACCAGGTGCTAACCCAAACTAACCCAAGACATACCCAAAATCAAGGAAAAAACTGTTTAGAAACATAATCTTAAAAAGAATAATAAAAAAAGCAACGGGGTTTGAACCCGGGCCGTCCAGGTGAGACCCAGTTGTCTAAACATCTACACCAAGAGACCTCTTGACAGAAATCGTTTGCATCACGAAGACATATTGTAATACGAGATGGATCAACCAATAGGAGAGGTCGATTTTTACATACTGCATTATTTGTGTAAAGGATCTTAAAAAGCTTTTCAACGTGCTATGGTCCTTACCTGTGCATTTTAGCATGTTCATAGAATAAAAACAAAAATATTCGCATTTATAATATTAGTTAGAATTCTTTAATAATACGTACTGGCAGCTTCGGAGCGGATTAATTCACTGCACAAATTCGACACGAAAATCTAATGCCACCAGGAATAACGTCAACATATGAACACAGGATATTTACCTTATAATCTTGGGCCGACATCCTTTGATTTGGGACAATCAATAACCAGCTTTTTCAAATTTTACCGCTTTAAGTGTCTGGGCATCTGAATAATACTTTTGACAGTTCGTATAATTTAAAATAATAATATGCTTTTTTATCGTCTAAAATCCGTTTGAAACGATTTTAAATGGCAAAATTGTATATAGTACTGTCCTAGCGGCTAGAATCGGTTTACCCATTTACTTTCCATTTGCCGAGATTTATCCTCATACCGCCGCGTAAGAAGTTTATACATCAAAAATTCAAGGGCATTCAAGATCAAATTACCTCAATGTCATTCAAGGTAAAAGTCACCACAAAACAGTCCCAAGGACCTTCAAGGTCGTACATGCTTGGAGCAATCCCAAGGTCATATGCGCGACCTTCAACAAAAACTCAAGGATATTCAAGGTAAAATCTCAAGGACATTCAAAGTGAAATAAGGCCAATGTCGTTCAAGGTCGAATACACTTAAGACCAAGTGGGCGGGGTTTATTTCAAAGTCACCGGAGGGGGTGAGGGGGCAAAAAGTTGGAGGGGGAGAATTGAGGCCGCCTAAAGCACTCTACTTAATTCACTGCATACTTTCGACACGAAAATCTACAAAGCTTGTTCTTTTACCAGCTACTCATCTTGGGCCGACATCCTTTGATTTGGGAAGGTCAATAACCAAATTTTGCAAATTTTAGAAGAGGGCTATGACTCAATATTGTTTTAAACGTCTGGACATCTGAATAATACTTTTGACAGTTCGTTTAATTTAAAAGAATAATATGCTTTTTTATCATCTAAAATCCGTTTTAAAACGATTTTAAATGACACAATTGTATAAAAATCACAAAATTCGGACTTTTTTAGGACGATAGCCGTGGCTTCGGACGAATTTGTCGTGGATTTTGAAGCGAAAATTCATTTTAAATTCAACCGTCCATTAAAAAAAATCAAACTTATAGATATAAAATTATAGAAGAGGGCCATGACTGAATATTGTTTTAAAAGTCTGAATAATAACTTTGACGGTTCGTTTAATTTAAAATATGCTTTTATATCATCTAAAATCCGTTTAAAACCGATTTAAATGGCCAAATTGTATAAAAATCCTTCACCGGCTTATAATGTCACAATCGGTTTACACATTTTCGCCCCATTTACCGAGATTTACCCTCATACCGTCGCGTAAGATGTTTACACATCAAAAATGTGCAGATATGAAAACCGAAAAAATTACCCTTCACTTTTAGATAGGAAAATCTATTAACATAATATAATTATAGTCAAAAGCGATCTTATCGTGCGGGTCCAAAGGTCACAATTTTCAGTAAAAACTTCATTTGTGGCAGATTTTGCGTGTAAAATCTGTCAAAGTAATGACATTTAATGAAAAATAATAATAAATAAAAAATAAATAAATAAATAAATAATAAATAAAAATGTGACCTTTGGACCCGCACGATAAGACCGCTTTTGACTATAGCCATAACGTTACTGTAATATTTTTAACCTGTTCTGATTCTATTTAGCCCGTTTTGGCTATTTATAGTCACTTTTGGTTAGTCGTTCAAACAACTTTCCGTTAGTTCCAACTTATTGATGTGTAAACATCTTACGCGGCAGTATGAGGGCAAATCTCGGCAAATGGGACGAAAATGTGTACACCGATTCTAGCCGCTAGGGCGGTATTATATCCAATTTGCCATTTAAAATAATTTTAAATGGATTTTAGATGATAAAAAAGCATATTTTAAATTAAACGAACAGTCAAAATTATTATTTATTAATTATTATATTCGCAGTGTATTTGGATCCATAGCACAGCTTATTTTTAATGGACGGTTGAATTTAAAATGAATTTTCGCTTCAAAATCCACGACAAATTCGTCAGAAGCCACGTCACGAAGCTATCGTCCTAAAAAGTCCGAATTTTCGGGTTTTTATATAATTTTGTCATTTAAAATCGTTTTTAAACGGATTTTAGATGATAAAAGAGCATATTATTATTTTAAATTAAACGAACTGTCAAAAGTATTATTCAGATGCCCAGACGTTTAAAACAATATTGAGTCATAGCCCTCATCTAAAATTTGCAAAATTTGGTTATTGACTTTCCCAAATCTAAGGATGTCGGCCCACGATTACTAGGTAAATAAGCTGTGTCCATATATTGATGTTATTCCTGATGGCATTAGATTATCGTGTCGAATTTGTGCAGTGAATTAATCCTCTCCGAAGCTGCCAGTAAGTATTATAAAATAATCCTAACTAATATTACAGATGCGAATGTGTTTGTTTGTTTGTTTCTTAAGCTTTCACGCATAAACTGTTCCGATCATCATGAAATTTTGTGCAAATATTTTCAAGAGTATAGTAAAGAACATAGGACACTTTTAGCTTTTATCCGAGGCTTCGTTCGCGTTGATTTTTTATTATTTTAAACTTGGTTATTAAACCTAACTTTTATCCTATGACCAAGGTAAAACGCAACAATGGCCATAGCATGTTAAAAATGCCGGTTCTCGTCCGATCACGAAGTTAAGCAACGACGGGCGGGGATAGTGCTTGGATGGGTGACCGCTCGGGAACACAACGTGCTGCTGTCGTTTTTTTACAACCGATGTCGTTAGAGGATATGTTTACACATCAGTGTCTCGACTACTACCAGACTCGCTCAATTTTTTTTAGTCATTTGAACTGACTCCGATACGTTATAATCAAATTTAATCTTTTCGTTTTGATTAGTTTTAACTTACTTTAATTTTTGCAATCTATTCCGATATGGTTTAGCCCGTTTTGGTGCTTTTGGTTACTTGTGATTAGTTTTCGTTAGTCATTCAATCAGCTTTCGGTTAGCTTTAGTTAGTTTTAAATTATTTTAGTAATTTGAACCGGTTCCGATACGTTATGGTTAATTTTAGTTAGTCGGCAAAATTCGGTTAATTCAAGTTCATTTCACCTTATAAGCTTAATATTTTTAATCCGTTCTGATATGTTTTAGCCCATTTTGGTGCTTTTGGTTACTTTTGGTTAGTCGTTCACTTTCGGCTAATTTCAGTTAGTTTTAATTTATTTTAGTTACTTGAACCGGGTCCAAAACGTTATAACCAATTTTAGTGTTTTTTGTTAGTCACCAAAATAAGGTTAATTTGAATTAGTTTCATATTACTTCAATATTTTTAATTTTTTAGATACGTTTTAGCCCGTTTTGGTACTTTTAGTTACTTTTGGTTAGCTTTGGTTGGTTATTCAATCAATTTTCGGTTACTTTCAGTAACTTTCAATTTATTTGAGCCATTTGAACCGGTTCCGATACGTTAAAACAATTTAAACGTTTTTGGTTAATAATGTAGGTTGTCGCAAAAATTCGGTTAATTTGGGTTAGTTACTTATTTTATTCTTAATTTGTTCCTATAGTCCATTTTGGTTACTCTTGATTAGTTTTGGTTCAACATCTTTTGGTTAAGTTTAGTTAGTTTTAATTTATTTTAGTCATTTGAACCGGATTCGATACGTCATATCCAATTTTGATGTTTTTGGTTAACTTTAGTTAGTCGCCAAAATTCGGTTAATTGTTAGTTTCAACTTGTTTTAGCCCCTTTTGATGCCTTTGGTTACTTTTGGTCCATTTTGGTTAGTCGTTCAATCAACTTTCGGTTAATTTCAGTTAATTTTAATTTATTTTAATCATTTGGACCAGTTCCGTTACACTATAACCAATTTTAGGGTTTTTGGTTTGTCACCAAAATTCGGTTATTTTAAATCTATTTCGATGCGTTTTAGCCCGTTTTGATGCTTTTAGTTACCTACTATTGGTTAGTCGTTCAGTCAAGTATCAGTAAAGTTCAGTTAGTTTTAATATATCTTAGCCATTTGAACCGGTTCCGGTACGTTATAAGCAATTTTAATGGTTTGGTTAGTTTTAGTTAGTCGCCAAAATTCGGTTAATTTGGGTTAATTTTAACTTACTTCAATATTTTTAATCTATTTCGATATGTTTTACCCGTTTTGGTGCTCTTAGTTACTTTTGGTTAGTTTTGATTAGACATTCAATCACCTTTCGATATGTCATAAGCAATTATAATGATTTTGGTTAGCTTTGGTTAGTCACCTAAATTCGGTTAATTTTGGTAAGTTTTAACTTACTTCAATCTTTTTAATCTATTTCGATATGTTTTAGCCCGTTTTGGTGCTTTTAGTTATTTTTGGATATTTTCAATCGTTTTTCGGTTACTTCCAATTAGTTCCAATTTATTTTAGTAATTTGAACCGGTTCCGATACGTTATAAGCAATTTTAATGTTTTTGGTTAGTTTTGGTTAGTCACGAAAATTCGGTTAATTTGGGTTAGTTTTAACTTACTTCAATATTTTAAATCTATTTCGATACGTTTTAGCCCGTTTTGGTGCTTTTCATTAGTTTTGGATAGTTGTTCAATACACTTTCGGTTAGTTTCAGTTAGTTCCAATTTATTTTAGTAATTAGAACTGATTCCGATACGTTACGATCAATTTAAGTTTAAATAAACAAGCTAACACGATCTCTTATGGGTACGACGTCATGAATGTGGCAAATGTAGCATGCATTTTTTCACGATTTGAGGCCCTATTTAGGAAAACAGAAACATTTTCAATGTTAAAACAAAACGATAACCTAAACCCGCAAGCGCGACTATGCAACAGATCTCTCACAGGGTACATGCTCGTTTACTGTTGCAACGTTGCGACCTCCGCCCGACGGTCGTAAAATATCAGTATATTTACGACCGTCGATCGCGAACCTCTGTTAAAGTACAGCTGCTTCAAACGCTCCGCGTAACGCGCGTATACGGGTCACAATGAATTTGGCAGCGGTGCACGTTTTGTGCCGGAACTCTGTGTCCGCATTTAGAATAAGCGGCATTTTGCGAGCATTTCATACCAGATTTATTGTTAAATATTAAATATTACTTTAAGCCGCTCACGTTGGTCTGTTTTCGAACGAGTGACTGACGTCACTGACTATTATTTCCGTCTCAGGGTATAAGTGCAATTAACCGAAAGTTGATTAGACGACTAACCAAAACTAACCAAATCTATTAAAGTTGATAATAACGGATCGAAACCGACTCAAATGAATGAAAATAAAATAATTTGAGACTAAGTGAAACTAACTGAATGTTGACTGAACGACTAACTCAAACTAACCAGATCCATTAAAATTAATTAAAACGTATCGGAACTGGTTCAAATGACTAAAATAAGTTAAGACTAAGGGAAACTATCAGAAAGTTGATTGGATGACTAACCAAAAGTAACCAAATCTATTAAAATTTAGTATAATGTAACGGAACCGGCTCAAATTAGTAAAAAAAGTTGCGACTAAGAGAAACTAACCGAAAAATGATTAGACGACTAACCAAAACTAACCAAATCTATTAAAATTGATTATAACGTATTGGAATCGACTCAAATGACTAAAATAAGTTGATACTAAGTGAAACTAACCGCGTTAGATCGGGGATTGAGAGACGAATCGAATGCAGTTTTTACAACCACCACTAATGTTATAAATAGTAAAAACGAACGAGAATTGAAGTAATATGCATTTATGTGGTATATTTTGGTAAACTAAACTTGCGTAATCTGCTAAAAGTAATTTTTTACATTAGATTGTGTTAAGGGTGGGTGAGGGTGACTTTTAGTTTCTCACGACAGGTTAGTCGTGTTTCATATCGTTAGATCGGGGAATGTGAGACGAATCGATTGCAAATGGTATTTTGCTTTTTACAACCACACTTACAACGTTTTAAACTGTAAAAAGAACGAGACTTGAAGTAATATACATAAATTTGGTATACTTTGGTTAACTAAACTTACGTAATATAACCTGATCTCACCCAAACTTCTATCAACTATATAGTTCCACACAATTATGAGTTTTCCTCTCCAATTTAATAAGCGTTGCATTCTGCATCGGCATTTTCAATGTCCCTCTGGTTGCATCTTTGTGAAGGACTGTGAATTTTGTTAGTATGTGAGTTAGACCGTCAGATAGTGACAGATTTAGGTGCCCCATTTTCGCATACAAGCCTCGAATAGGGTTGAAAAGTACATCGATGTTGAGTAAAATGGAGGGAAACTTACGAATGGCCCCTGGGGATAACATATGGAAAATTCGATTTTCCAGAACAGAAATAAAAGGCGTATGTTGCTCATATTTTCACGCAAGCCGTGTTGACTAAATTATTAACTAATAGAACCTGGCTTCGGAAAACCAAAGGCTTGAGTATTGCAGGTGGCTAAAGGATTGAAATAACGGCGTAATTTTGTAAGAAAAAATCGAGATTTTGACAGATTTTTCCACACAAGCCCATCGAAAGTATGAAAACGTACATCATCACTAGCCCGAAAAACATATTGGCTTGAGTGGCGCGAATGGATAAGTAGATTCTGCGGTCGGAAAATTTAACGGAAATTCGTTTCGATTTTTCAGTTATTTTTTCATGCAAGCCTTTGAAAGTATAGAATGTTATTGATGTGTTAGACATTACAATAAAATTGGCATGACTATCGGATGTGGCCAGAACGAAGGCTTGCGTCGGAAATTTGCAGGAAAATAGTATGTAAATTGTCTCCATTTTCCCACGCAAGCTGTTTGGCATATACTTAGAAAACATGATTCTAAGACTAAATAACAAAAGGCTTGAGTGTGGGACATGGTCATCAAATTATTTATACACAATTTATTTAACAGAGAGCTGACAAAAAAATCTAGAAATTTCCACCATTTTCCCACACAAGCCCTTTAACATATGCTTAGAAAAAGTGATTCTAAGACTATATATAACATGTCTTGAGTGTCGGACGTGGTCATCATATTAATTATATATTTTGATCAACGTATTCTCTTCTAGACCGTCAGATAGTGACAGATTTAGGTGCCCCATTTTTGCATACAAGCCTCAAATAGGGTTGAAAAGTATATCGATGTTAAGTAAAATGCAGAGAAATTTAAGAGTGCCCCCTGGGGATAACATAATATGGAAAATTCGATTTTCCAGAACAGAAATAAAAGGAGTCTGTTGCACAATTATTAATTAATAGAACCTGGCTTCTGAATACCAAGGGCTTGAGTGTTACAGATGACTGAAGGCTTATAATGAGGGCGTAATCTTGTAAGGAAAAATCCAGATTTTGACAGATTTTCCCACAGAAACCCATCGAAAGTATGAAAACTTACATCGTCACTAGCCCGAAAAGCATATTGGCTTGAGTGGCGTGAATGGATAAGTAGATTTTGGGGTCGGAAAATTTAACGGAAATTATTTTAAATTTTTCAGTTATTTTTTCATGCTAGCCTTTAAAAGTATAGAATGTTATTGATATGTTAGACATTACAATAAAATTAGCATGACTGTCGGATGTGACCGGAGCGAAGGCTTGCGTCGGAAAGTTGCATGAAAATTGTGGAAATTGTCTCCATTTTCTCCCGCAAGCTGTTTGACATATGCTCAGAAAAAGCGATTGTAAGACTATTGGAGTCGGGATCGTCCTATGTTGAGGTTTAGAGCTTTGAAACGATTAGCGCAACTGGAGTGGTATCCAACTGTATCACTCACTTTTGAAGGAAGTTCACATTCTCCATACTTCAATCTGTAGAATTTTCTGCACTACATATTTTTCTTAAATTTCGATAAAAATTCATCGTCAAATCATCATCATTCTCATGGGTGGATTGTTTGCAAATAAAACAGCTCCTCGTGTCTGTTTTTCCTGAATTTTCATCCATGCTGCTATCAAATAACTGTAAAAAATTATCTATAAGCATTCTATAAATTAATGGTACATTTTTCTTACAATTCGCCATATTAGAAAACAATAAAACTAAAAAAAACATGCTATATCCTTTTGATTATTTGCCTTCAACAAATTCTTCTGCACTTCTTATTTTCTTAAATATTTTATTATTTAGTCATTGTGAAAAGGCGTTTTCAAATGATTATTATAACGTTTAGATATTCAATTCTAGTTACATTTGCATTAATAAATTAATTTACATTAAAAAAAATGCTTTTTCAACGAATAATTCTATATTGAAAATGTTTATTAGCCTGCAAACGCTTTTCAAATATCTCATTTGATTAACTGAATAAATGGACATATATCATAGTACTTACCGATTATTTAATATGAAGAAAAATAACTCTGACTGTAGATTCACTGCACTATTACCACCGAACATTAACTAACGATAAGAAGGCCAACTCAACGGGATCTGCGTGTTCAGCGAGCGCTACAAAGGAATCGTAGTTTATTTCCTTCGTTGCCTGATAACGATCGGCGAACTCCGCAGCACACAGGTTGAATTTAAATAAAAGCTGGCCATAAACGATATTTTCGTTTGCAGTATATTTAATCAAATTTATGACGAATTTATTTATAGCACTCTAGTACTCTAGTTGGCTTTGGAAAAACACAGTTGATATCTTTTGAATTGTTTGCAGCGCTCTGTCAAACTTACGTTATGGTTTTTTTATCATTATCACCAAATAAATATTTTGATAAAGTTTGTATTCAACTGGCTGTTTCAAAAATCTATTAACGTTTTTAATTAGTTATTATTGATAGCAATACTCAAGGTTTGTAATAACTAAGAGATTTTGATTTTGTGTTAATAATTTCACCATATTTCCATATACAAATATTCTGACAAAAGGATGAGCTGGTCTATGGCCGCCGCATCAAAGGTCGCCTGCCAACATGAGCCGTCCTAATCCCATAATATTGTAGTAAGTGAAACTGAAGGTGAAATTTCGGTAGAATCATTATTGCTGATGCTATTATAAAAAGAGGTAATAAATACTTTGGCTGAATCAGCAGTTAAAGTTTATAATTTAGTTTTAATTTGTAAATATGGCTTTAATATTACCTTGTGAGAGTCAGAATATAAGCAAGTGTTTTTGAACACAGCTGCACTGATGCTTCTATATTTTTTACTAGTTTGGTTCTTATTAGATTAAATTTTAAAATAGCGATCTCTGAAATTCTTGTATGGCAAAATTGCAGGCTCTCATCAACGCGTTTCTGTCGTCCTGTTAACATTCATTTTGCTCATGAGACTCCTGAATTAACCGTTGCAAAAACAAAATTTGAATCATCGAATTAAAAATTTAAAACCCTTTTTTACAACGAAGGAGCCCTTAATTTTCAAAATCATTTTTTAAAACGGTTTAAGAACATACAAATGATTTTTAAACATGATTTTTATCGTTAGTGATAATTGATACACCCTATATATAAATATAGATGATGAGCCAAAAATTCAACAATTATTTGTCTAAAACACGATATATTAAACGTGTAATACTTAATAACTTTTATGTCTTATTTCTGGTAAACCTTATTATGGCCAGCTTTCCTAGAAATTTGACCAGTGTGCGCCGGGTCCAAAGGTCACATGCCAGTATCATGCTAGTTTTCGCGCGGCGAAGGAGGCATACCGTTGACGTGCCGCAGCCGCTGCGGAGAGTGAATCTTCTTATCGTTAGTTAATATTCGATGCTATTACTTCTTAACAAGAGACTATCCACGTGCTTTATAAAAGTGCGCTAATGTGTGCTCAGCCGACCGACACACTAAGGGCATTTAAATATAAAAACTGGTCAAAATGTCATATTTTCCAGAATTTAATTCCTATAAAACAATACGTGCCATCAACAAAGTAGAAGGATTGCATTGACAAAACATCACATATTTGTTTCACCAGCGCTCTTAATTGCCCGGTGACTCCAGCCGTAGCGTAGGTAATCTGCCGGTCGCGTCGGCGCCGGTACCAAATAATACTCAAATATAAAAAAGTCAAATACCATTTTCTTTAAATAATATTACATATTCAAGCTTATTAAAGTAATCCTAGTAGAGAAACTAAATATATTATAGGACTAATAACCGAATAATAAAACGATTAATAACTAATAATAATAGTAATTTAGTAATAATAATAACCCTGCATAAATAAACATTTCTATATTTTTTGTCAGCTCTTTTATGGATAAATAATATGCTCCATGTGGGACACTCAAGCCTATTGTTATTTAGTGTTAGAATCACTTTTTCTAAGCATATGCCAAACAGCTTGCGTGAGAAAATGGTGCCAATTTCCATACAATTTTCCTGCAACTTTTTTATGTTCTGAAAATACCAAGGCCACGCTTTAAACTCAAGCCATTATTTTTAACGGATTCTTATAGTTCATAAGTTTGTATTGCAATTAATTTCGTTGATGGGAAAATAACTGAAAAATCGAAACGAATTTCCGTTAAATTTTCCGACCGCAGAATCTACTTATCCATTCGTGCCACTCAAGCCAATATGTTTTTCGGGCTAGTGATGATGTACGTTTTCATACTTTCGATGGGTTTGTGTGGAAAAATCTGTCAAAATCTCGATTTTTCCTTACAAAATTAGGCCCTTATTTCAATCCTTTAGCCACCTGCAATACTCAAGCCTTTGGTTTTCCGAAGCCAGGTTCTATTAGTTAATAATTTAGTCAACACGGCTTGCGTGAAAATATGAGCAACAGACTCCTTTTATTTCTGTTCTGGAAAATCGAATTTTCCATATCTTATCCTCAGGGGCCACTCGTAAGTTTCCCTCCATTTTACTCAACATCGATGTACTTTTCAACCCTATTCGAGGCTTGTATGCGAAAATGATGCACCTAAATCTGTCACTATCTGACGGTCTAAGTAGTGAGTAAAAGACTGAGATTTTTACGATACAGAGAGGTATCTTTATTGTATTATTCCTTTTTTTTGAGAAGGGCTTAAACCTCTCCAGCTGTCTTCCGGGTGCGGCGTTCCTCGGGTTCGAATCGTGAAGTAGGCAAAGATTAATAGGCACTTATTTTTGTATTTATTTTATTTCCATTTAAATATGAATGCTAACCCTGCACATGATTTTAAATCTCTTGCCAAAATACAGGGAACACATTGAATTTGAATTGGATATTTAAGCACATTGTATAGAAATTTACTGAAAGCGTTCTTAAGCGGCCTATTCACATGCGATTTTGTACGGCGGATTTGTCCGGCGAGCATGTCCGGCGGACGAATTCGCATATGTGTACCCGCGTGCTCGTGAGATATGTTCTGCTCGCCGCCCGTCGTTGAAGACGACGATCATAGACGCGAGCCGAGCAAATCTGCATTACAGTAGTTGTGACGAACTTGTCTGTGCGTGCTAGATGCAATATGACGTTCGCTCACAATAAAGAAATTTGGAAAAGTTTCATTGCTCTATGCAAATCAAAGCCTTGCTTGTGGAAGGTGAAGAACCAAAAATATTCCAACAAACAGCTGCTGTAGCTGCTTTGACCACACTCTCTTCTTCTTTCTATCATCAAATAACGCTGCAATTATTTTCTGCTTCATAATGCCGCATACAATACACAACTGTCAACACGTTCCTTGACACTGCAGATTTGCGCGTTTGTGAGTGTGGTGGATTTGTCTGCCGTACATATGCGCCTATGTATAGCAATCATGGATCTATCTGTTCGACAAATCTGCAGTACAAAATCGCATGTGAATAGGCCGCTTTAGACATAAAACATCGATACATCATGCCAAGTTTGGACTATATCTCTAAATATATTTCATATTTTTTAGGACGTCGCTTCGGATCTATGCAATCCTCCATCGGTCTAATTCGAATCCTCACAAACTACAGAATCGAGTTGAGCTCTAAGACGAAATATCCGCTAACTATCCAAAACGGCCAATTCCTTTTGGAAACCGGCGATCTCTACGTCAAAGCAGTGAAAATCAAATAGGAGAGCACGGATGGAATCGAACATAAACGGTCCTGCTTTATAATGTTAATTTAATAAAATGTATTGTACTAAATATAAGTGACACTATGTGTGATAAAATAAGACCCGTTAGCATATTCAATTTTTGCTAACGTAGCTGACAGTCGACTAGATTTGTGCTCAGCATCGTGATGTGTTAGCGACGTCTAGTTTTGATGCTCATACTAGACGTTGATACTTTATGTACCTATACAAAAGTGGTTATAATTAGAATTTAAATCTGATAGATGTTTACTATCCAATGGAAAGGGAAAATATTAATAGTTTCCTTGTTTTTATATTAAAACAATGATATCAAAGTTACAACCACCCGATCAACAACCCATACCATTTATAGAATGGTATGGGTTGTTACTATTCAACAGAAAG